>CAUYPO010024799.1:0-39781 GCA_963574435.1 Cheirogaleus major | reverse complement strand
TTTTTGTGAGAGGTGAAAGATGTGGATCTTGCTTCAGCCTTCTACAGGTGGCTATCCAGTTTTCCCAGCACCATTTATTGAAAAGGGATTCTTTTCCCCAGTGTATGTTTTTGTCTGCTTTGTCAAAGATTAGATGGCTATGTGAGGATGGTTTTATATCAGGGTTCTCAGATCTGTTCCACTGGTCAATAATCCTACTCTTGTGCCAATAACAGGTTATTTTAATTACTACAGCTTTGTAGTAAAGTTTGAATGTTTATAGCAGCACAATTCATAATTGCAAAGCTGTGGAAACAACCTAAGTGCCCATCAATTCATGAGTGGATTAATAAAATGTGGTATATGTATACCATGGAGTACTATTCAGCTCTAAGAAATAACAGTGATATAGCTTGTATTTTCCTGGATACAGCTAGAACCCATACTACTAAGTGAAGTATCCCAAGAATGGAAAAACAAGCTCCACATATACTCACCAACAAACTGGTATTAATGGAGCAGCACCTAAGTGGACAGATAGGAACTACATTTATGGGGTATTGGGTGGGTCGGAGGGGGGAGGGGTGGTGGGTACATACATACATAATGAGTGAGACGTACACCGTCTAAGGGATGGTCATGCTTGAAGCTCAGAATTGTGGGGGGAGGGGGGCAAGGGCATTATTTGAAACCCCAAAATTTGTACCCCTATAATTTGCTGAAATAAAAAAATAAATAAATAAAGACAGTCTTCTGTCGCTCTGTCACCCAGGCTGGAGTACAGTGGCCTGATCATAGCTCACTACAACCTTAAACTCCTAGGCTCAAGTGATCCTCCCACCTATAACCTCTCATTAATTTTTAAGGACTTTCCTAGCAAAATGCTGAAAATAGAGGTTCCTGAAAGATATATTTTATTGATCATGTAAAATTTGTTTGAAATTACCATACACACATATAAACAGATGTTTCTAACATTATACTTATTTTTAAAACTTTAATAATACACAAACACAACAATAATTACTTCTCTGGATTATAGCATTTAGGGTGGGCTTTTTTTCTTTTGTTTATAATACTTTGAGCCTATATCATTTTGGAATAAGTAAAAGAGTTGTCGGTTGGCAGTCTATTTTCGGTTGTTGGCGTGCTCTTGGCTGAAAAATGACCAGACACACCAACAGCAAGGGAAGCGCAAAACAAAATTTACTGAGGAAGAGCAACATAGGTTTGTTTATACAGCAACAGCAAGATACATTCACCACAAACAAAAAACGGCAAGGGGCCCTGGTTATGGTCTGGGGTCCTGTTTATACTGTCTGGATTGGGCCCTCCTTGTTCAAACATCACCTGACCCTATCTCAAAAAACAAACAAAAACCTAAAACATCTACACAGAAATAATATAATGGAGTAGGTACACTGATGGAGATAAACATCTCATAGTAATGTCTGAGTTCATATTCCACATTAAAGTCATCCAGAGGGAAAATACATACAACCATTACAGGTTAAAGGACAATTACAGCTTTACTGATTGGTGGTGAAGAAAAAGGTCCAGTAGCAGCAAAGTAGTCAAGAGAGGGGTGGTTTTCACATCATGTATTTCCAAATAATGTGTCCTAAGTGAAGGGTGGAAGAGACTGTCACATTGAAGTGTGAAAAGAATTCTAGAAATTAGTAGTTTCAGTGGTTAAGAAAGAATTTCACGACTGGCAGAGTAGTGCAGGGCTGTTTAGTATGGCTGTGCATGTTAGGTCCACAGCTGACAGGGAGACACACAAAGCCTCAGGTTTAGCAAAATGCTGTTTATTTTGAGCATCTGGGTACAGATGGGTGGAGGCTGAAAAAAGTGTCCACCCCAGGAAGGGGAGAGTGGTGGGTTTTATAGAGTGTTTATAGGGGAGTAACTGAGCCAGAACAGCCGCTTGTAATAAATTTTTTTTTAACCAGCTCCTAGGACCCTTGTCTCAGTCACATTCATCCTGCAGCTCCAGCACCGTTCTTAAGTCCTTATCAGGAGAGACAGGGAGGGATAAACTTCGTCCTTAACAGGAGGGAAAGGAATGCAAGCTCCCCTTTTGCATTCCATTCCTTTATCTCCCTAGGGGTCTGGTATAAAGGTTACTTGCCTAATAGTGCACATTTTCACTGCTTGAGGAAATGGGAGGGGCCACTCTCTGCTGGTCTTGCCCAGTTTAAGGAAAAGTTCTTATAAATGCTCACAAAGGCACGCTTCAAACGACAGCTGAATAAAAACTCTTTTGTCTACCGGCCTCGGGAAGCTACTCTCTGACATACGGTTGAAGACAAGTTTCCTTCCCCCACAGAAGAGTCTTCTTGTAGATCTCAGAGCCTGACATTATTTTCAATAATACTTTCGTGCCACAGGTTTTAAATGGTCTCCTGCAAGCTTCTGCTGGAGATTACTCAGCTCGTTATTGAACTAACAGTTTTTTGGGGTTCCTCTTTCCCCAGTTGAGTTCCCGTGTCTTTTACGCGCTTGGTTTCATAGTCTGATGGAGGTTTTTTCGCGCTAAGACTCTGGTGCGTTCTGGTTTTCTCAATTAGCATAAAAACTGCTCCAAAGTAGCTGAGTCTCCAGGTCCATTCCATTGAAAATGTTCATTCCTGAGACACTGTGCACCCTACTGTCCCTTACCGCACTGCATCTCGACTTTATCTCAGCGTTTTATTCTGCTTTACCTCCAAAGACAGGCCACCTACCTACGCTGCACCCGTGTGGAGCGTCCCCTAGCGCCTGAGACGGTCGCCGCGGCAGCGCACGATACAACGCATGCGCCAGGCCGCAGGCGCCTGCGGAGGAAAACTCGCGTCGACCGCCGGCGGTGACGTAAAAAGGCTGCGCTGTACTTCAGTTCGTGCAGCTTCCACGGGAATCCTGGCAGGTCGCAGTCATGGTGCATTGCGGTTGCGTGTTGTTCAGAAAGGTCCGTGTCTGGTCCTCCTCTGCTTGGTTCCCTTCGCCCCAACTTAGGGCTCTGGTTCTCCCTCGCTCTTCTCCCTCCCGGCTGTTTTCTTTCCAGAGGCTTTTTTCCTGCGTGGTTTTACCATAGTCCTCTCTGCCCCTCCAGGAGTCAGGCTTTGCCAATAAAGGGTGACGGGGTTGTCTGCCTAGCGTGGTTAGGGCGGTCGTTTAGGGGCAGGGTTTGAGGTTCTTTAGGGGAATAATGTGCACGAGGCATGAGGAATTGGGATACCTGCCTGCCGTGACTCAAATATTGTAGTGTTTTATTTCTTCTTTTAAATGATAACCGAGCCTGTTCGTCCATATTTTTTCTCGAGTGCAATGTTAAGGTCTTTCTAGGCCGGACGCAGTGGTTCACGCCTGTAATCTCAGCACTCTGGGAGGCGGAGGCGGGAAGACAGCTGGAGCTAAGGAGTTTGACACCTGCCTGAGCAAGAGTGAGACTCCTATCTCTACTAAAAATAGAAAAAATTAGCAGGCGTGGTGGCGCATGCCTGTAGTTCCAGCTACTAGGGAGGCTGAGGCAGGAGGATCCCTTGAGCTCAGGAGTTTAAGGTTGGTGTGAGCTAGGCTGACATAACGGCACTCCACCCAGGGCGACAGAGCGAGACTGTCTCAAAAACAAAAAAAATTTCTTTCTAAAAACTTTATCACGAAACGAGAATGTGTAATTGACATGCCTTCTTGCAGAAAATTTAGGTCTGTTTATGTGTACTGTCGGTCTTAGAATCGTCGCTGTAAAAATTTACAACTGCTTCGAATTAAAAAAAAAAAAAAACCACAGCTTTATATGAGCCTCAATTAGTAATGTTTTTTGAAAACCTGCCGGCATTATATTTTGGCCATTACCTTACTACTAAGGAGCAGAGTGAAAGATTTCCTTTGAGTGAGGCTCATAAACCTCTGAATGTGGTGAATCTAGAGCAGTAAAAAAGTGTCACATATTGACTAGAACTTTAAAAACCTTCCTCAAGAGTGTATCAGAATGGTCAGTGTTTCAATTTTTTTTCGAAAAAAACTTTTTTTTTTAATTTAAATTTAAAAAAAATTTTTTTAAGGCTAATTAAGGGAAGCAGTGGGAGTGGAGAAGGAACAAAGGACTCTATAACTGGATGTGATCAATTAGTTGTAACCACTACTGCACTGGGACCATCCTCAAATAGATGTTTTGATACTTATAACTATCCTATGTGACTAAAGTTGTGAAGATTATGAATTTAGGAAATTATTCTGTAAGATATTTTGATAACCTGGGAGGTTAATACACAAGTTCTATACCTACAAGAAGTTCTTGATTTAGTGAAGGAAAAGGTAAACACTAAATACATTATAAGATTTCAAAAAAGATAATAATAGAGCTATAATATTGCCAAGAGAGCCAGCAAAATCAGTGTAAGAGTTGATTAGAGGAATGAAGAAAGACATAAGAAAATATGGCATTCAGGTTAGTTTATGATAGAAAAGAACATGTGATGGTTTAAGTAGAGGAAAAGCATGAGCAGAGTGGCATATAGACATGGCAGTCCGTTATGTAGTACAGAGCAAAGAGGAAGAGGAGATGGGAATGGTTGAACAAATGAAAAAGATACTGGAAGGGTAGATTAAAGTCTTTGAATATACATAGAGTACTAGGAATTTTAGACTTTATTTCATAAACAGTAAAAAGCAAACGAAACCATGGATGGTTTTTGAATAGGGAAGAAACATGATTAAAGAGATCAGATCCATTTCAGAAAAATAGCGTGGGCAACAAGATGGAGGATACATTAAAGAAAGAATGACTAGATGCCGAAAGATCATTTATTGGTCTAGGTACTAGGGTGATGGTACTGGAAAGAGGAAATAGAGTTAACAGGGCTTCAGGGAAAAAAGCATGTATAGTCTGAAAGATTTTCATTTGTGCAGTCTTGATGAATAGATAAACCATGGTTCCATTATTTGAGAGAACATTGGAAGAACAAATTTTGCCTGGGGAAAAGTTTGGTTTTGTTACGTTAACATTTGTTTGTGAGGCGACTGTTAATTCATTCGTCTGATATCCAAGAACATGTTAAATATTAGAGGAGTTTCAAATATAAATTAAATACAGATCCTGTTCTCAGTTGCTTTAAACTACTAAAAGCTACATCCTGATGGAGATGTCCAACATATTGGACATAGGAAATATCTTACCTACATGATAGTTATTTATAAAAGCTGAGTTGACCTGGGGGAGAAAGTCTAGAATCAAGAGAGGGCCAAGGTCACAGACCATGAGGATAGATGGGACAATAATTGATAATTGGAAAAAAAAAGTCTTAAGACAGATAATTAAATGAGAAAGGAAAGTCACACTGGAGGTGAGCTAAGAAAAGGTGCTAGAGTTGGCATACAGAAAGCTATTATTGATTTTTTTTAAGAAGTTTTCGTGGAACTAAGAACTAGAAAGGAGTTCTAAATTGATAAGCACATTTGGTATATAAATGTTTCTCTCTCTTTTATTTAAGTATGGAAATTTCATTGATAACGTAAGACTCTTCATCAAAGGTGGAAGTGGTGGAATGGGTTATCCTCGTTTAGGTGGAGAAGGTGGAAAAGGTGGTGACATCTGGGTTGTAGCCCATAAAAAAATGACTTTAAGACAACTTAAAGACAAATATCCTCAGAAACGATTTGTGGCTGGAGGAGGAGCAAACAGTCGGTAAGTACTTACTAAGCAACTTTAGTTCTATAAAATCAAACCCTCCTGGAAAAAAAAAGTTACAAGATAAAAACTTAATTGGTAATTTGAAATAAATTATTTCTTGTATTTGTAACTCAGCAGAAGTTTAAAATAACTCTTAAAAGGCTGGTCCTAAGGAATATGGAGTTTTTAAACTTTTTGTCCATTTCTTCTGACATTATCTATCTGTATTCTCTTTGCATTTCTTATGTAGAAATAAAACATTATGTGAATTCCCACCATTTTCTTTTAAGATTATCCTTGACAACCTTTAGGAAACCTTTCTCAAATATGAACCATACCTACTCCACCCCACCACTATTAAAAGTCAGTCTCCTATAATTATTCCACTCAGAGATTAACCTTTTCTTGACTTTTCTAAGACTTTTCTGTGTGTTTACACAAATGTAATTATGTGTATGCATATATAATTTTGGGATGCAAAAATGAGAGCACAGTATTTTACAACCACCTCTTTTTGCTTAACATTTTTTTCCATGTCAGAAAATTATTCAGAACAACTGTAATATTATAGTATTGAAAATGAAAGTTTGTCATTTGTCTATTTAGGTTATTGTTGATGTTTTTTGCTCTTATAGCCACAATGCGTCATTCTTATGTAGATATTATTTTACCTGGTGGTTCAATTATTTTCTTGATAAATTCCCAGATACGGAATTACTAAGTTAGAAGTTTATACCAATTTATTCTCTCATGAGCAGTTTGAGAGTAGCCAAATTAGCCTCTTAAAATTTAAGTGCTCTCATGTGAGGTGAATTTTTCAAAAAGCTTTGTTATTAAGTAGGTTTTCTATTTTTTTCTATTAATAGCTTGTTTGTATTGTAGCATTGTTCAGGTGTGCAATATCTTAGTTCACTATTGGTTAAAATGACTTTTGCTGGTTAATTTGGTGACTTAAATCATTACCTAATACCATTTTAATGGATACAATAGTCTAAAATGCAAATAAATAGGAAAATTTTTAGTTTTTCTTTAATACTGTATTTGACCATTTAATATCTGCATTGGCCAGAAGAGTTGATTGCTACTCTCCTTCGTAAACTATTATATTTGCTTGAAGCATAAACCCTTTAATTTAGAGGATTTCCTTATTTTCATTTGGCTTTTTTTGGTAGGGTTAGTGCACTAAAAGGCTCCAAAGGAAAGGACTATGAAATCCCTGTTCCTGTAGGTATTTCAGTAACTGATGAAAATGGTAAAATTATAGGTGAGTGTACTCTGTCTTCTAAGATTGTAAAAATGTGCATGTTTTCTAAAATTGAGGATTTGGGGGAATAATTTTAAATTATTATGGCTACATAACTTGTATATATTTATAGGATACATGTGATGTTTTGATACAGGCATACAATGTGAATTAATCAAATCAGGGTAATTGGGGTATCTATCACCTTAGGCTTTTATCATTTCTTTGTTAGGAACATTCCATTTCCACTCTTTCAGTTATTTTAAGTATACCCTCACTTATTGTTGATTATAGTCACTTTGGTATGGTATCAAATATTGTTCATTCTATCTAACTATATTTTTGCACCCATTAACCATCACCACTTTATTCCTCCCTCCCCACTACACTTCCCAGCCTCTAATAACCATCATTCTACTCTCTGTCTTTCTTTGTTAAAAGTGATTTACTCTGATGGTGTATTTTAATTTCTTGCTTTTTATTTTTTGTGTATCTGTTGTAGGTTTTTTGATTTGAGGTTACTATGAAGCTTGCAAAAAACATCTTATAACCAATTATTTTAAACATATGACAACTAACTCTGCTTACAAATAAATAAGCAAAGAGAAATCTAACAAATTCTATACTTTAATTCCATCCCTCCTCACTTTTTAACTTTTTGTTGTTTTCATTTATATAGTTTTATACTATCAAAAATTTGTTTTAGTTATTTTCGATAGGTTTATCTTCTAGGCTTCTTATTCAAGATATAGTTTGTGTACCATAATTACTAGCAAAGAGTATTCTGTATTTGTGTACTTACTGTTACCAGCAAGTTGTGATTTTTTTTTACTGTTCGTTAATGTCTTTTTCTTTCATATTGAAGAATTCCTTTTAGTATTTCTTGTAGGACAGGTCTGGTGTTGGTGAAATCCCTTAGCTTTTGTTTGTCTGGGAGAGTCTTTGTCATGTTTGAAGGGTTACGGGTTTTTTGCTTCAGCACTTTGAATATGTCATGCCACTCTCTCCTGGCCTGTAAGGTTTCCCCCTTGGAAGTCTGCTGCCAGAGTTAGTACAGCTCCTTTATGTGTGTGTGTGTGTTTTTTTCTTTTTTCTTGCTTCCCTTATGCCATTTTCTTTATCCATGACCATAGGGAGCTTGGTTATTAAATACCTTGAGGTAGTCTTCCTTGAATTAAATCTGCTTGGTGTTCTGTGACTTTCTTGTATCTTAATATTGTTTTCTTTTTGTGAATTTGGAAAACTCTGTTATTATTTTTTTGAATAAACTTTCTACCACAGTCTCTCTTTACCTCCTCTTTAAGGCCATAACTCTTAGATTTGCCTTTTCAAGGTTATTTTCTAGATCTTGTAGGTATGCTTCATTCTTTCTTATTCTTTTTTTCCATTTTTCTCTTCTGTGTATTTTCAGATAGCCTGTCTTCAAACTCACTAATTCTTTCTTCTGCTTGATCAATTCTGCTGTTGAGAGCCTCGGATACATTTCTCCGTTTGTCAGTTGTATTTTTCAGCTCCAGAACTTCTGCTTGATTTTTTATTATTATTTTAATCTTTTGTTAAATTTCTCTGATAGACTTCTGAATTCCTTCTCTGTGTTGTCTTGAAGTTCACTGAGCTTCTTCAGGACAGCTCTTTTGAATTCTTTGTCTGAAAGGTCACCTGTCTCCATTACTCTGGAATTGGTCACTGGTACCTTATTTAGTTCATTTGTTGAGGTCATGTTTTCCTGGATATTTTTGATGCTTGTGGATATTTATTGATATCTGGGCATTGAAAAGTTAGGTATTTATTTTAATCTTTGCAGTCTGGTCTTGTTTGAACCCATCCTTCTTAAGAAGGCTGTCCAGATATTCAAAGGGAATTGAGTCTTACAGTCTGAGTCTTTGGTCACTGCAGCCATAATAGCACTGGGAATGCCCCAAGCCCAGTAATGCTGTGACTGTTGCAGATTCCTGGTGTTACCACCTTGGTGGACATGGATAAGATGCGGGAGAATTCCCTGGAATACTAGGCAGAGTCTGTCACTCTCTGTGCTGGGCTCCTGGAGTTGGGGGAGGAGTGATGTGAGTACTCTCTCATGGTCACTGCAGGTCACACCTGAAGCCAGCTGAGTCTCACCCAAATCTCATAGTGACTGCTGCCTGGCTACTTTTCGATGTTTCTTCAAAATTCAAGGGCTCTTTAGTTAGCAGATGGTGAATCCTGTCAGGACTGGATCCTTCCCTTCTGGAGAGTGTGTTTCCTTTTGGCCCAGATTGGTTCTGTAAGTGCTGTCCAGGAACTAGGGCTGGGACTCAGGGGCTTCAGTAGTCTCCTTGGTACTTTATTTTACTGCGGCTGAGCTAGCACACAAGTTGTAAAACAAAGTCCTCTGAACTCTTCCCTTTCCTTTCCCCAAGTGACAGAAGACTCCCTGAGCTGCACTGCCTGGAGTCAGTTGGTAGAGGGGTGACACAGGCACTGGCTTGGCCATCCCTGCTCCTGTATCACCGGGTCATGTGCACCCTACGTGCACTAGCTCTGAAGCCAGCACAGCTGCAAGAATTGCCCAAGGACTGCATCCTTTGTAGCCTGACTGCCTTACAAATTTATTCCATGCCCCAGGCTACTTTGTGTCAGCTGGTGGTGGGGCTAGCAGGACATAAGGTTTTGGGGTGGAGGATTTCCCTCTGGCCAGGCTGGTCTAAATGCTCCCCCCATGGACGCTGGCAGAATTCCACCCTGTGCTGTGTTCCGCTGTGACAGGGTGTCCCTGCGTTCCAATGCAAAGTCCCAGAATCACTTCAGTCTCTTTGTGCTGGTCACACACTCCTCTCTCCACTCTGTGTGCTATCATGGCACTGTCAGGAATGGGGAGGGGGGGCATAGGTAATGGAGGGCTGTCTTTTCTACTCTCTTCAATGCCTCTTTCCTTGATATAATGTTAATATCAGGTATTGTGATCACTCACTTGATTTTTGGTTCTTCTGAAGGTGCATCTTTGTTGAATTTTGTGTTTGTGTAGAGCAGGAATCCTCAAACTACGGCCCGCGGGCCACATGCAGCCCGCCCAGGACGTTTATCCTGCCTGCCGGGTGTTTTTGCCGCCCCTACCTGTCCTGCTTAGCAGCCGACTCGTCCGGGGTCCACAGTGGGCACTCTCCAATGGTCTGAGAGACAGTGAACTGGCCCCTTGTTTAAAAAGTTTGAGGACCCCTGGTGTAGAGGGACAATCTTTGGAGGTTTCTATTTGGCCATCTTGTGCCACCTTTTCCCTCTCTTGAGTTTAAGAATAATTTTTTTAATATTAACAGTTTCAGCAACTAATTTATAATAGAACGTTTTAAAACATAAAGGTTGTTCAAAATTGACATCTAGATTTAAGATTATTTCAAAGATACAAGAGTATTTCGTCTTAAAACATATAACTAGTCTCTTTTCAGCTGCTTTTAAGTGTTTTTCTAGGGTCAGACCTTATAATAGAGATTTAATTCTTTTGTTTAGCCTTCTGGATTTGTAAATTGGAACTTCCTGGCATGTATTTCTGAAAGAAAATATCATGCTACTTATTCTACTTATTGATCTTTGCTGTATTTCTCTCCCTCTTTTTAAGGAGAACTCAATAAAGAAGGTGATAGAATTTTGGTAGCTGAAGGAGGTCTTGGTGGTAAATTACTTACAAATTTCTTACCATTGAAAGGCCAGAGACGAATTATTCACCTTGATCTAAAACTTATAGCTGATGTAGGCCTAGTAGGGTAAGTATCATTCATATTTTTACTATTATACTTTCAAAGAGAGAGTCTATGAATAGAAAATAAATGTACGTGGTACTTGGGGCTAGAATTATTTCTAGTTTATGGAATTTGTGCATTGTGTATGTACTTTGGCAATATGCTGCCAAAGTCAGACAAGGACAAGACTATTTGGATTAGGATATCAAATCCTCTGGAGGCTGGCTACCTGGTCTTCTTTGTTTTCTCATCTTTAATAATGAATGGAGGCCGGGCGTGGTGGCTCATGCCTGTAATCCTAGCACTCTGGGAGGCCAAGGCAGCCGGATCACTGAAGGTCAGGAGTTCAAAACCAGCCTGAGCCAGAGTGAGACCCTGTCTCTACTAAAAAAATAGAAAGAAATAAATTGGCCAACTAAAAATATAAAAAAATAAAAATAAAAAAAAAATAGCAGATGGAGATAGTGCTTATGTTAAAATGTTGGTGGGTAAGATAATGCATATACAGCAGAATACATGCTTTGCATGTATGAGTGCTCAGTTAGTTGCAGCTGCTACCATCATCATCCTTGTGTTGTAAACTTACTGATGACTGCATGAAATAATAGGATCTTCAGAAGTAGGTTTGAAATTACAACCAGAAATAAAAGCATCAAGATTCTTAAGCATATTGAAAGAGAATGGGAGAAAAAATTTAAAAATTTTTAAGTAGAATGTTTAACATGTATTCTAGTGCTTTTAATTAGGCAGCTATTTGTGAAAAGTTCCTACTGTGAATATGGCATAAGTAGATAACCTTTTAGCTGGTTTTGGGAATGGACTGAACCATAGAAGAAAATTATCATTTAACTAATACGTTTGTACTACTGTTGTCAGATCTTATCTTTGCATAGGTTGGATTTCAGCCTCTAAAATTTTCATTAAGTACTTTTCAAGAAATATCTCAAGTATCTATTCTTCAGCCATTAGCATCCTCTTTCTACTGATACTTTGATCTTCTTGGAAATAGTTGCTTGCTTTTTTATATACTTAATAATTATGAAAATATGAGGATATTGGAAATAAATAAGCAAGTCCAGCTAGTAGTAATCTTGGAGAAAAATATTGCAGTTTGCTTTTCAAAAGTTACAAGAGCCTGGGTGAAACAGGATGTGAGAAAATAATGTATGTTCCAGGAGAAATGAGTCATTAAGAAATCTCACATAATTACATTTTAAATTCATTGCAGAAAGATTTTTTATGAGGAAAATTGTTAAAAGATCTTACAAATTTTTATAGAATTCAAAATTAATATTTACAAAATGTTACATATTATTCCAAATGAAAGTTTGGCAGAGTTTTTGAAAGAAGAGCTTCCTTAAGGAGGCATGGATCACACTTGTCCCATTACTGTCTTTCTGATGCTTAGTATGTTGCCTTATACAAAGTCAGTGCTTGATAAATACTTGTTGGATAAGTTTAATGAAAATATATGAATGAGATTTGGGAAAGAATCTTTTAAATGACCCCCATTCCTAGTACTTACTTTCATACATGGTAGGACTTTCCTAAGGGAAATTTAGCAATGAAATCAAAAGCCTTTAATCTGAACATATATTTTACTTCACGATTTGCTTATCTAGAAATTTATCCCAAGAAAGAGATCAAAGGTGTGTACAGAAGTTTAAGGATGGTCACTGCATTGTTTAAAGTTTTTAGGAAAAAATTAAATAATATATGCTTATTTGCAGAAAGAAAAAATAGTTGTCTATTAATCGCATCACTCAGAAATGACTATTAACAGTATATATCTTTCTAGCTGTATACATATTTTTTGCAGTGTTAGTTATAATAGTGAAAAATTAGAGACAACCTAAATGTCTATCAGTAGGAAATTAGTCAAATAAATTATACTTTACCATTGAAAGGTGAACACCTTATATTTAAACCTTGGTTTAAAAAGCAGGCCAATCAACTATAAATAATTCTTTCAAAAAAAAAAATTTGACCAGGTGAGCTGGCTCATGCCTGTGATCACAGCACTTTGGGAGGCCAAGGCAAGAGAATCACTTGAGAACAGGAGTTTGAGACCAGCCTGGGCAACATAGCAAGACCCTATCTCTACAAAAAAAGTTTTTAAAAAATTATCTAGGTGGGCATGGTGGCGTGTGCGTGTTGTCCTAGTTACTTGAGAGGAGTCTACTTAAATTCTTAGGAATCCAGAAATAAGCAAGTATTATTAATATTGGTATTTGCTGTAATGTGCATTTTTTATTTTCTCATTTCAGATTCCCAAATGCTGGGAAATCCTCTTTGCTAAGTCGAGTTTCTCATGCAAAACCTGCAATTGCAGATTATGCATGTAAGTATAATTTGATGGTATGTTTTAATGTGTGGAGGTAAACTTTTTAAAGACTAATATTTCTTCTGAGTATGAATAAAATGACAACTCTGAGGATAGCCTTAGTTTTAAAACTTTTGGCAGATAAAATACATGCATTTTCCATTAATCTTTGAAACCTCTAAACTCCTCAGCAAAGTTTCTTGTCCTTGTTAGACACTTACTTTATTGCATTTAATTTATTTCTCTGTTGCATAATCATTTATTTGGTTTAGTTAGAATTTTATGAGCCGCCTACTCTTTATCAAGTGCTGTGATAAATACCGGGAAGGCTGAGAGACTACTTTCATTCATTTAGAAAATATTTATTTCTAGGAACCACATTATGTTGTGGGGTTACAAAGACTGGTAAGCAGAAACAGCTGCTGTTCTGATTTTTATTGAGCTTACAGACTAGCAGGGGAAAGCATATATATCACTAATAAATAAAGTGAATATAAAAGGGTTCTAAGAAAGAGTATAGGTGACTGCTTTAAATTTCCTTGAGGAGGTGTGATACTTGCACTGACATATGAAGAATAATTATGAGTTAATTAGTGAAAGGGAGGGAGGTGAAGGGTCTTTTAATCAGAGGAAATAGCATGTATGCAAAGGCTTAGTGGAGGCAGGGCCTAGATTTGTGTGTCTAGAGATATGAAGTAAGAGAAAGAGGAATTGAAATGAGACTAGAGATGTAGGTAGATACCATATCACATAGACCATGTGGGCTGTATTTGATCTTTCTATCTTAAAGGCAGTTGGAAGCCTTTAAGCAAGGGATAGAATTATTAGATTTGCTTTTTTTTTTTTTTTTTTTTTGAGACAGAGCCTCACTCTCTTGCCTGGGCTAGAGTGCCATGGCATCAGCCTAGCTCACAGCAACCTCAAACTCCTAGGCTCAAGTGATCTTCCTGCCTCAGCCTCCTGGGTAGCTGGGACCACAGGCACACGCCACCATGCCCGGCTAATTTTTCTATTTTTAGTAGAGACAGAGTCTTGTTCTGGTCTCAAACTCCTGAGCTCAAGCAATCCTCCTGCCTCAGCCTTCCAGAGTGCTAGGATTACAGGCGTGAGCCACCGCGCCCGGCCTAGATTTGCTTTTAAAGAGGTCTGCCTATAATATAAAAAATGGATTGGTGTGGGACATAAAAGAATCTGAGAAATCAGTTATTGTGGTAACTAAATGAGACATAATAGAAACTTAGGGTAAGAATAATGAGCGAATATGATGGGATCTCCGCCATCATTAAACAAAAAGATACAGAATGACATTAACCTGGAAAATAAAATTAAGCCATTCTAAAATTAGACTCTGATGAAATAGAGTTAATTTTGGCCAATATTACATGTAAATTACATGGCCAATATTTATTGTAATACACGGGACTTGAGAAGGAAAGAGGAAGAAAAGCAAAAAATCATAGGAAATAGGCTAGTTTAGGATTGGTGAGGCTTAAGGATAACTTAATGAGAAAGGACTAGAAAAATTTTATCTACAAACCCAGTAATAGAAACCTAAATTCTGAGCCCTACTTCCCAAAACTTTCTTACCATGTACCTTGAAGTACAGTAGAGAAAAATTGAGACTTAACTAATTAATTACTAAAATAAATAGCAAAGATAATCATAGTTTCCATTTCAACAAGTTAGAACAAAATGTGAATTAAACTGTTCACAGAAAAGAAATATTGTTCATTCTATACGTAATGCTAAAACAATTTTGAGAGTACCAGTCTTTATTCTAGCCTTAATTGATTGTTATTTTTTCCTTTTAGTTACAACATTGAAGCCTGAACTTGGAAAGATTATGTACAATGATTTCAAACAGGTGGGTATTTTTGAAGTAAAGCATTTGATTACAAGTGAATGTACTTGGTTTTGGTACTTGGACTTTGTATTTTCCTGTTTCTTTGATGTTAGAGGGAAAAATGGTGATGAGATTTTGTTTATGATAAGTGAAACTGGTCAAAATAATTCTGAGCACTATCATAATAAAATATTGTATAAGAACTTAATTTCTTCTTCTAAAGATTAGATCCAGTCTAATGTCCTCTTTATCTCATTAATCTGTTTCTTCTCATTGAAAGTCCTCCTTTTATTACTATATTGGATTATTGATCTTCATTTCCTAAAATCACTTTCTAAAGTTCATGGAAATGATTTTATTCCAACTTTCTTTTTTTGAAAAAAAAATTTTAGTGGGATTTTGGATGCTTATGACACCTTTATTTATAATTACCAAAACTAGGAAATAACTTCAGTAGGTGAATGGATATACTGTGGTACATTTAGACAGTTGAATATTATTCAACTTTAAAAAGAACTGGGCTATCAAGTCATGAAAAGGCATGGAAGAACCTTAAATGCATATTACTGAGTGAAAGAAGCCAATTTGAAAAGGCTACATACTGTATGATTCTAACTATACGATCTTCTGGAAAAAGCAAAGCCATATATATAGCAAAAAGATCAGTGGTTGCCAGGGTTGGTGAGGAAGGAGAGGCAAAGAAGCAGAGCACAGAGAATTTTAGGGCAGTGAAACCATCCTGTTATGATACTATAATAGTGGATACATAATGCATTTGTTAAAACCCATAGAATTACTTACTATTAAATTGGAACTAACTAGTGAGCACACATGTGTATAGAATGAAGTAAAACTCAGTGGAAATCAATTGTGGGGAGAGGGGAAAAAGGGAGGGACAAAAACCTACCTAACAGGTACTCTGAACATTATTTGGGCGATGGGCACACCTTTAGCTGAGACTCAGGCATTACAAGTGATCCATGTAACCTAAAACATTTGTACCCCCTTAATATTTTTTAGGGGGGACCCCATAGAATGTACAACATCAAGAATGAACCCTAATGTAAAGTATGCACTTTGGGATATAATGATGTGTCAATGTAGGTTCATACAATCCTATGACATAATTCAAAAGGCATAAAAATTTATGTTCATTTGTAATAGTAATATAATAGTAAAAAATAAAAAATTTGGTTATATTAAATAGTGTAAATATAAGATAATATATAGGGAACAATAGAGGAAAAGAAAACATTGTTTATAAATCATTGTTTATAATAAGAATTAAACATTGTTAATTGTTAAGGGAAATCAGTAGAGAACCTCTGAAGGAAATTTCAGAATCTCTGTTGTGCACACTGTTTTGTCACAACTTCCTTTAAGACTGAATTCTTTATCTACACTGGGCAGTGGGTGTTGAGTGCTATTTCTCATCCCTTACTACACCTTAGAATTTGCCTGGGTGGTTCAAGAACAACAATGATAAATGGCAACTGGGCCCAGAGATTTGAAACCAAACTTCTGGAAGAGGGCCTGGGCATCTGTAGTTTCTAAAAGTTCCCTAGGTGATTATGATACACAGTGAGGTTTGAAAAGCACAAGTGTAGAATGATGGTTAATAATTATTGTCATCTCCAAAAGGAGTATAGGAACACTGTATTTTTCACTTTGTACGAATGGTTGATAATTCTGCTGGTATTGTGAACAAAAAAGGAACAATGGTGCCAAATAAACAATTACAGATTGAATTGAAAACTATAGAGCTATACTTAGTAAATGTCTGCTGGATTAATATCCTTGTAAGCATCTACAAATTCAGATTGTGAAAGTTGAAATTCTATGAAAAGTTCATACTGAACAATACAATTTATGAAATTATAAGCTTATGTGATTAGTAAATGTTAAACTCATCCCTAAATTCCTAGATTGTTAGATTAATAAGTAAAAATGAAACTTTAATATCTGATGACAAAGGATTTTATAGGTATTAAAATCCTATAAAGGTATCTTGGCTTTTCAAAGGTGCATTGGTAATCATAAATTAGGAACTGTTTATATTTGAAATATGAAAATTTTTGTATGTAATTAAACTTGAGGTTTTCATATATTTTTCTTTTTCATCAAACCATTTAACTTTGTATTAGATATCAGTAGCTGATCTTCCGGGTTTAATAGAAGGAGCACATATGAACAAAGGAATGGGCCACAAATTCCTGAAGCATGTGGAAAGAACTAGACAACTTCTTTTTGTTGTAAGTCACATACATGTGATGTTCAAATGAATGCAAAAGTCAATGAGTTGAGTTTTCTTAGAAATTTTTAATAAGATTTAAAGATAGAGTAGTAGCTTGTTACTCTGCTAAGTCTGTTACGATATGGGGATGGAAATGGTATTGTTTACTGTATCAGATATAAGTTTGGCCATACTTGTCAAGACTTAATTCCTTAATATTTCCAACATACTACTGTATTATATAGTGTCTCTTTCATACTTCATTGATGGTGCTAGAATTATGGTAAGATTTGTCTATAATTGGTATAAACTTTCTTGTCCATACTAGTTTTTCATTTTATTAGTGACTGTTATTTTACCAGAATAATTATAGTTACCTTGACACCTCAATTTCTGTTATTTATTTTGAATTGTTAAGTTACCAGTATAGATTGAGAAATTATTTTTAATTTGAGAGAGTAAAATATTTCAAAACATAAAAATGTGTAGCTGTTCTTCTATGTTAAAGACTGTCTCTTTCCTTCTTTTTTAGGTTGATGTTTGTGGATTTCAGCTTTCTTCTCAAACTAAATACAGAACTGCTTTTGAAACCATAA
This sequence comes from Cheirogaleus major, assembly GCA_963574435.1. Lineage (NCBI taxonomy): Eukaryota > Metazoa > Chordata > Mammalia > Primates > Cheirogaleidae > Cheirogaleus > Cheirogaleus major. The sequence continues at coordinate 22,198 of CAUYPO010024799.1, read as the reverse complement.
TACTGCTTACAAAAGTAGGTTTTCTGTTACACTGTGTTCTGTATCTGGTCTAATATGTAGGCATAAGGGACTATATGGAATGACATATTTAGAATAAATACCCCACCTTTTTAAAGCTTTGAATAACAGTTAAAGAATTATTTAAACTTGCTGTCTCCAGTTCTTCAATTTTCACTTGTTCCTCAAACTATTGCAATGGATAAAACCTTCCTTGGGCTTCCAACTATCTGTTATTAATATTTACTTCTCGGACTTTATCTTGTTTCAGTTTTGATGCATTGTCTATTTCTTCTTGAAACATTCTCAGTCTTGGCTTAATGAACCATATCTCCTGGTTTTATTTCTACTTCTTAGATTGTTTCTCAGTCTACTTCTTAGGTTCTTTTCTGCTCATACTTTAAGTAACGTTATTCAGAGTCCTAATCCTGTTGTGCAATCTTACCCATTCCTGTTGCTTCAGTTACAAATAATATCCCAATGGCTACCATATCTGTATCTGATACCCAGATCTTTTGGTTGATCTTTGGTTTGGTATATGTTATTATACGTGATTAGAACAGATGCCTATTGGACATCTTTGATTGGATGCCCTCTTAGCCACTGAAACTTAATATGTATAAAACTGAACTGTTTTGTTTTTTTTTTAACTCTGCCACTCCCAGAACTTGGTGGTAGTCTTATTTCTTTCTTCTCACCACCTACATTAAGCCCTGTCTGTTTTATATGCTAAATCTCTCTGAAATCCCTCCACTTGTCTCACTCTGCACTGTTACAATCATCAACCCCTCTCACTGTAATGCTGAATCTGCTCCTGTCTAGTCTTCTTTGTTTCCATTCTTGCTTTTCTTTAGTTCATTTTTTATATGGCAGCTGGAGTGATTTTTGTAAAAGAACCAAGCTGATATTTGTTCCCTGTTTAAAACATTTTGATGGTCCCCATTCCTGTTAGGTTAAGGTCTAACCTGGACATGGTATATGAGGTCTGGCAAGTCTGGCCCTTGCTTAGTAGTCCTTCCCTCAGCCCCTTCTCTTATATGCTGCATTTCAGCTATGTGATTTCTCTCTCATACAGCATGATGTTGCTGATTTCCAGGACTTCGTAGATCCTGTTTCATTTGTCACATTTTTTTCTATAATGAGTAATGCTGCTATGAACATTTATGTACAGGTTTTTGTGCAGACATATGTTTTCATTTCTCTTGGATACATACCTAGGATTGGAATTGCTGGATCATTTGGTAACTCTTTAATATTTTGAGGAGCTGCAGACTGTTCCAATTTGGCTGTACCATTTTACAATTCTAACAGCAACTTATAAGGGTTCCAGTTTTTCCAGACAAATGCCAACACTCCTCTGTTGTTTTTATTTTACCCATCCCAGTGGGAGTGCAGTGGTATTTCATTATGGTTTTTATTTGCAGTTCTCTTATAATTAATGATGCTGAGCATCTTTTCATTTGCTTATTAGCCATTTGGAAGCCTTTGGAGAAATGTCTGTTCATATTCTTTGCCCATTTTTTAATTGTGTTATTTCTCTTTTTAGTGTTGAGTTGTAAGAGTTTTTTGCATTTTTGGATATAAGTTCCTTATTAGACACATGATTTGAAAATATTTTCTCTCCTTCTGTGAGTCGTCTTTTCACTTTGTTTTTTGTTGTTGTTGTTTTGTTTTTTGGTTTTTTTTGAGACAGAGTCTCACTCTGTTGCCCCAGCTAGAGTGCTGTGGCATCAGCCTAGCTCATAGCAACCTCAAACTCCTGGGCTCAAGCCATCCTCCTGCCTCAGCCTCCCGAGTAGCTGGGACTACAGGCATGTGCCACCATGGCCAGCCAATTTTTTTTTAACATATATATATATTTTGTCCAGCTAATTTTTTTCTATTTTTTTAGTAGAGACGGGGTCTCTCTCTTGCTCAGGCTGGTCTCAAACTCCTGAGCCCAAATGATCCTCCCGCCTCTGCCTCCCAGAGTGTTAGTATTGCAGGCGTGAGCCACTATGCCCGGCCTCTTTTCACTTTCTTTATGGTATCATTTAAGGCACAAAACTTTTATTTGTTTATTTTCCCAGTTTTATTAAGGTATAAAAGTTTGTCCATTTTTATGGACAGATAATTGTATATATTTAAAGTGTACAAGTAATGTTTTGATACATGTATATATTGTGAAATGATTAAATCAAGCTAATTAACGTGTCCATCACATAACTTATTTTTTTATGATGAGAACATTTAAGATGGCTCTTCTCTTAGCATGTGTCAAGTATATAATATGTTATTATTAATTAGAGTCACTATACTGTACCATAGATCTCAAGAACTTATTCATCCTGTCTAACCAAAACTTTGTTTCCCTTGACCAACACCCTACCATCTCTTCTCTTTCAAGCCCTTAGCAACCACCATTCTGCTCTCTGCTTCTATGGGTTCAACTCTTTTAGATTCCACATAAAAGTGAGGTTGCACAGTATTTGTTTTTCTGTGCCTGGCTCATTTCACTTAGCTTAATGTCCTCCAGGCCCATCCGTGTTATCATAAATGACAAGATCTTCCTCTTTGTAAAGGCTTAATAGTATTCCACTGTGCATAAGTATGTGTGTATAAATATCACATTGTCTGTATTCATTCATCCATCAACGAACTCTTAGATTGATTCTATATCTTGGCCTATTGTGAATAAATGCTGCAGTGGACATGGGAGTACAGATATCTCTTCAACACACTGATTTCATTTCCTCTGGACATATACCCAGAAGTGGGATTGCTGGATCATGCGGTAGTTCTGTTATTAATTTTTTGAGGAAACCTTCATACTATTTTCCATAATGGCTCTATTAATTACATTCCCACCAGCAGTGTTCAAGGGTTCCTTTTTCTCCATATCCTCTCTAGCACTTTTTATCTTTTTTTCTTTTTCATAATAGCCATTCTAATAAGTGTGAGGTGATATTTTATTGTGCTTTTAATTTGCATTTCCCTGATGACTAATGATATTGAGAATTTTTTCTTATACCTATTGGCCATTTGTTTGTCTTATCGTCTTTTGAGATACATCTGTTCAGGTCCTTGCTCTATTTTTTCATTGGGTTCATACTACCCAAAGCAGTATACAGATTAAACACAGTCCCTATTAAAATTCCAATGATATCTTTCACAGAAATAGAAAAACAATATGGTTTTCTATTTCTAAAATTCATTTCGAACCACAGAAGAGTTTGAATAGCCAAAGCAGTGTTGAGCAAAAAGTACAAAGCTGGAGGCTTCACACTACCTGATTTTGAGACCGTCTACAAAGCTGTAGTAATCAAAACAGCATGGTACTGGCATAAAAACAGGCATATAGACCAATGGAACAAAATACAAAGCTCACAAATAAATCCATGCATTTACAACCAACTAATCTTTGACAAAGTTGCTAAGCAGACATAATGGGGAAAGGACAGTTTCTTCAAAAAATGGTTGGGAAAACTGGATATCTGTGTGTAAAAGAATGAAATTTGACCCTTATCCTGTCCCATATACAAAAGTCAACTCAAAATGGATTAAAAACTTAAACATAAGACTTGAAACTATAAAACTACTAGAAGAAAACATAGGGAAAAGGTTTCTTGATGTTGGTCTGGGCAGTGATTTTTTTAGACATAACCCCAAAAGCATAGGTAACAAAAGTGAAAGTAGACAAATAGGGTTGCATCAAACTAAAAAGCTTTTGCACAAAAAAGGGAACAATCAACAGAGTGAAAAGACACCCTATGGAATGGGAGAAAATATTTGTAGACCATACATCTGATAAAGGGTTTATATCTGAAATATTTCAGGAACCAAAACAACTCAATAGCTAAACAACCCCAAATTTTTAATTTTTATCAAGTCCCATTGTCTGTTCTTTTGCTTGTGCTTTTGGTGTCATATCTAAGAAACCATTGCCTAATCCAAGGTCACAAAGATTTACTCCTCAGTACATTTACTTTTTCCACAAAGACTACAGGTATAACATTAAATTTTTATTATTGACCTCTGAATTTTATCTGTGTGAAGTTCAGTTACCTGTATTTGGCCCTGGACACAAGATTATGTGTCTCTAAGATGTCGTATAAGCTAAAATATGCTAACACATGACCTAAAAAGAAGCATTTTCTGAATTTCCTTTGTTTTGTGCTTGTTGGGATTTATTGCATTTCAGTAATGTGAGTGGGCTTTAGATTACCCAGGCCATTAAAGTAAAGAAAGATATTACCCAATAGGTAATTTATACAGAGAGTTTTATAAAATTATGTGGTTTTTCTCTTTTGATTTAAAGGAGTTGGAGTTGTACAAAGAAGAACTTCAGACAAAACCTGCCCTCCTGGCAGTTAATAAAATGGACTTGCCAGATGCCCAAGACAAATTCCATGAATTGGTGAACCAGCTTCAGAATCCTAAGGGTAAACTCATTTATTCATTTAATTCTAATTTAATGAATACGTGCAGAGAATGCTAAGTTTTATAATCAGTGGAATAGAAAACTGACAGTTTGTACTATTAAAAATGACATATATTTGAAGAAAGAACACATACCATATCAAATGTTTAAGTAACATTGTAACATAATTTTCAAGTTCCATGGCCAGGTGTGGTGGCTCACACCTGTAATCCCAGCACTTTGGGAGGCTGAGGCAGAAGGATCGCTTGCAGCCAGGAGTTCGAGACCAGCCTGGGCAACACAGTGAGACCCCATCTCTAAAATAAATAAAATAAATAATCTAGGCATGGTGGCATGCACCTGTAGTCGTAGCTACTTGGAAAGTTGAGGCAGGAGGATCACTTGAGCCCAGGAGTTTGAAGCTGCAGTGAGCAATGATCACACCACTGCACTCCAGTCTAGGCAACAGAGCAAGGTTCTGCCTCAAAAAAAGAATAATAATCAAGTTCTAGAATGTGTGATACGGACAGTGAGTTAGAGGAGACAAAAGAAAGATTAATTTGAACTGAAAAGGCCAGTGTTCGTGAAGAAGTAAAAACTTAAATTGGGCCCTTGAAGAGTGCATAGGATTTAGATAAAAGGAGGAAAAAGTCAGCATCTACCTGTGAATTCGTTTAATTAACATGCTTCACAAACTCTAGAACTTCATTCCCCTATACACTATAAATTTAAAAACAGCTAATAGTTCTAAAGAGGTATGCTTCTTTTCAGCACTAATCCTATAGGTCTCTGAGTATTTGTTTTCTAAAAAGAACTTGACTTTTCCTATGTTTACGTGACACAGAAAAACAGATGCTATTAGTCCAAAAGGATTTATTTGTTTGAAATTTCCTTTATGGACCACTTTGTGTAAAAGAACTTAAAGGGGCTCTCCACAGTTTTGAATATTGACCTTTGCAGAACACCCTCTATCCTGTGGCAATGATGCTTTCATTTTTCAGAGTCTAATAGAGGACCTCATGCACAAATGAGGAAAAGTAGGATGCATAGTAAGTGGCTAACATGTTTTTCAATAGTACTAATTTGTCTTATGTTTTTATCCTTCGGATAACAATTGGGGAAAATACATTATAGTGTACTCTAGGACTTGCAGATGACACTGTAAGTTCCTTTCTCCTCAAAAATTTTTCCCCTGTGTAATTTACATGTTGGAGATGTGTGGGGTTAATAAGTTACTCTTTGGATATAAATATTCCCTGATACTGTGAAATCATTAGATTTCATTCCTTAATGTCATTTGCTTCATAAGGTCATTAGTTTTGTTTGCTAGCTTGTCTTGCAGAGAGGGGAATTCTTAGAGGAAGTACCAGAAGTGAGGGTAACTTAAGATTTTGTAACTATTCTCTGGACTATCATAAAACAAAATGTAGGCCTTTCAGTGATATTTCCTGAGTTTGCATCTCTAGACTTTCTCGGGGGCTTTATGAATTTAGAAAGCAAGCTCCATGCTATCTTGTTTGATCTCTTTCAGTCCAGCCTTTCTAGTTCGTATCAATTCCAGGGGTCCTCCAACTTTTTAAACGGGGCCAGTTCACTGTCCCTTAGACCGTTGGAAGGCCATTGGAGAGTGCCGCACGTTCCACACATGCGCACTGTGGGCCCAGGATGAGTCGGCTGCTAAGCAGGACAGGCAGCGGCGGCAAAAACACCCGCAGGCGGGAAAAATGTCCTCGGCGTGCCGCATGTGGTCCGCAGGCCGTAGTTTGAAGACGCCCGCTTAGACCAAAGGCTAGATACTGAGGCCGCCAGGATGTCCTAGAATACTTGGTTCACCTCAGTCAGTTCATTCACCCATCAGCAGCTTTGGGGGCATATCAGTTCTTTCTGGTTAAAAGACTTACACTATGTTTTTCAAATGAGGGAGTAACGTAGCTCTGAAAATGCTGGTGGGCTGAGGAGGGAGGGAGTGTAATGGACAAGCCATTGTAGATGTGACAGTGCTAGACAATGGCCATGTGGGGTGTCTTTCAGGTGTATGACAGTTTGGAGTTCAGGGAAGCTTTCTTGACCAAATGAGGTCCAATCTGCAAGCTAAAGGACCAGTGGGAGTTAGTTTGGTGAAGAGTTGGAGGAAGATGTCTCAGACAAGGGAACAGCATATTATTGAGTCTTCTCTGGTCCTCTGAATATGCTTTGACAACGTTAAGAGCCACACAGAATTAAAATGGTATGTTTCCTATGTCTCTCTCCTTCCTTAGACTTGATGTTCCTTGAGGACAGGATTGTGTGATAGTCACCTCTGTGTCTTCAGTGCCTAGCACTGCAGTGCCTGACCACCGTGAGTTCAGTGTGTGCTTATTTTGTCAGACCAGTAAACCCTGAGCATCCCTCTTTGGTTTCTGTCAGCTTTTAAGGAAGACTTCATATCAAATGGAACATTTTGTATGCAGGATCTCTGATTTTGTCTTCATACCTACCCTGTGAGGCAAGCACTGTGATCTAGTTTAGAGATAAAATAAAAATCCAAGGCTCTTAGAAAGTAATTTGTACAAGGTCACATAGCTAGTGAGTGGAAAAGTCAGGATTTGAATCCAGGTCTGGTTGGAATAACGAGTCATGTTCTTGTAATTATTTCGTGCTGCCTCATTGTGCACTTTCCCTGATAATTCAGAATTATGAGTGGGGAAACTAGCTTCCACCAGGGGCATAGACCCCATGCTGGGGACTTGTGTTGTAATAATAGCTTTTATTGAGCACTTAGTATATGCTAAGCTCTTCTAAGCACATTCTGTGTCTTTTCTCACAAAATTCTCACAACAACCCTATAAGGTAGGAGCTGTAATTATGACCACTTTACAGATGAGAAAAGTAGAGGCACAAAGAGCCAGGATCTGACAAAGGCTGGGTGGACGTCACACCATGCTGGGCTTCTGCTCCCGAATCCTCTCCCAGCTGCTAGGAAGCAGTTATTGCTATTCTATTTTAAAGCGGAGGGAAGTGGGTTAGAGGGGTGATGCTTACTGACTTTGCTCTTGCCATTTGTATTATTTGGACTGATCTCTTCTTTCTCCTGACAGTCTCTCACCTGCCTCCAAATAATCAGAAAAATCACTTCCAATGGGGCAGAATCTAAGAAATTCTTTCTCCCAAGCTGAAGTTGAGGCATTTAACCCACCGGGCCTTCTCCGTGGTCTTGGCTGTTTGATGTTCTTTCTGTCTTGGGAGGGTTGATTAAGAGCCCTGCAAAGAGAGGCTTCAGAGCTCCTAAGCTCTGAAAGGGTCCCTTGACCCCAGACACCCGAGCGGCTGGGTCAGACGTGGTGACCATGATTTATAGATCAATAAACAGGGCCTTTCCAAACCATGTTTCCCCTCCTTCAAGGGAGCGAGCAATCAACTTTCTAAGTGTAAAACCTACTTTTCATAAAATATTTTTGTTTGTTATTGAGAAAAACCTTAGTATTGGGGGTGGGGGTGAGAAGAGTGGGAGTGAGAAGCAGGAATAGTGTGCAGAAATTAGACAACTAAGCAAAATAACCACACATTCAGACTTAGGAGGTTGTATCCCGTCAAACGCTATCTGTTCATGTCTGCTCTGTTCCGCTGCACACCAGGTTTGCAGACAGGGACTGTTGGCTCATGTATTCTCCTATGGAGAAAAACGACACATGTGGGGAATGAGATTCTCCTCCCCTTCCACCTCCTCCCCACCCCCACCCACCGCTATCTCCACCCCCACCTTCACTCCCCCAAAACACCCAAACTTTTTTTGAGCTACATGATGCAATGTGTGATGGGTTTTTTTTCTGGACAGAGGAGCAGCAGTTGTTTCTTTCTCAACTAATTTTTGTTCCAAGACCTCACAAGGCGTGAGGAGAGTAATTTCCTGAGTAAAGAAAGCATGTGAGTGTCTGCATCTAAAGATACACAATCCCAGAACTTAGTGGGAGTAGGGTGGAGACGAGAGGGAACGAAAACAGAAGAAAGTCATCCGTGCTACAGGGAAATTAGAAACCAAGACTTCTGCTCACTCGTTCTCTCTCTCTCTCTCTCTCTTTCTTCTTTCATCATTCCCTATGGCTATAAAGAACCCTATAGGCTTTAAATAAGTTCAATTTCCTTTAGCTTGAGAAAAACACTAAGGCATTCTTTTAAAGATCTAGGCCACTGATTATGGAAGTTAGGGTATGGAAGGTTCTTAGGAGATGTTATTGTAATAAATTCTAGTCTGACTTATTGGGTTGTTAAATTATAAATTCTATTAAGCATATTTTCCCTCAGTTTCAACTCCAGCAAGTTTTCCCTATGTGAAATACTCAGATTACACACAAGTGAGCACTAAAGTGGAGACGGCGGGGAGGAGGGGAGATAAGAGTTAGGCGTCGCATCCAGAAAATTCCTATAGCCATGAACCTTAGGGGTGCACAGTTAGCAGGCTTCTCGGGAAGGTTATACATCATGTCCAGGACTTTGCATTAAAATGACTTTTTACTCGAGTCATTTGTTAGTCCATTACTGCTGCACGTATCAGATTGCATTTCATCTCGTGTTGAATCAAGGTAACCTGGCATGTAAAAACAGGCTCCCTAATGTCACTTCTAACACTCGGCAAGAGTGGAGCTTCCTGCAGCATTTGGCCTCACGCTCCTCCACGAGGTCTGCAGGATCACAATCTTCTGCTGAAAGTATTTGTCATTGATTGACTCCCAGATTCTCCCACAAAGACGGGCAGTTGGCAAATAAAGGCCAAATCATGTGCTAAATGCTGATTTTTTCTCTTTAGGGTTCAACTCATTCTTCTTCAACTGCAGTCCTAAAAGGATCTGAAATTGTGTGATTCCTGTTGCGAATCCTGTGATCGTTGCAGGCAGAAAAAAGAGAAGAGAGACTCGGAACTGATGACACAGGAGCAGAGAAAACCTGAAAAAAGCCTTGAGGCCTACAGGATCTTCCACGATGAAGACTTGCTCCATTTCCATGTAGTGTGTCCTTTTATGGGGGGTTATGACCACATGCTGGTTAATGACCAAGACTTCACTGGGAGAAAAACTGAGCCTCCATATAGTTCACTCCATCTATTGCATGAAGGTACTGGTTAGGTTTTTGTGCCACCGTGACAGGAATGGCTACGGTGCTGGAGGGAAACCTTGCCCACCACAGGCCAGGACCATATGGGTCACATCCATTATGTTCCTAATGCTCGTCCCTGGTCCCCTGTGTTTCCAAAGGCTTAATGCTCCTGTGAGTAAATGATTTCTTTCCACTACTGCTTAAAGTGCCAGAAGGCAAGAGAAATTTAAACAGACCTAAGATCAACATTGTGAGTTTACTTGGCCTCCCCATCTAGCAACACCGCCATAAATTTCTTCGGCTTCTTGGTTGGGAATTTAAAAGGCCTATAGTCTTGGCAAGGTTTATATAACAATGTTTCTTCTATATGGATTATAAACTTGCAAAATCCCAAGCAACGGTGGGGTATCATATTTGGTCAGTGGGTCAACCTGAGAAGCCAGTAGAAAAACTCAACACCATGTCCAGCCAAACACTTTCTCTGCATTGGGCCTGGTGGAAGCAGCTTGGTCAGCTCCGTTTCTGACAAGGTCAGGAGCCAGGTCTTGAGGAGTGTGGTGGGCCTTTTTTTAAAATTTCCCTTTGGAGCTTTGTTGTGTCAGAGGCCTATCTTCTGTGGCCCTTGCAGAGCCAGGGGCGCTAAGCACTGTGTAGCTGGCAGAGGCCTTGAGGAGTCTCTGTGGGGCTATTACAAGCTCCAGTTTCGTGAAGCTTTCCCAGACAGCTAGTCCTCGGCGTGCAGGAATCTCAGAGAGCAGGAATCAGCCCGGTGTGTGCTGAGTTTGGCCCTGGGAGGCCTGGGGTTCATCAACCAGGCGAGGGTGGTTGGTTCTATCAAAGGAGCCTTTGTGACAAGAAGGTGCCCCTCCCTCCCCGCCTGACCACATTGTCCTCTTCAGAATGACCTGCTGTGGAAGTTACATGTGCCTCTTTTCCCAGGTGCGCGGCTGTCGGCGCGGGTCACTCTCCCACAGGACTGGTGGGCGGATCTCTTCAGTGGCTTACTTCAATGAGAGCCCCGGAGCCCCTCACTAAAGCCAAAGAGCATTTCCTTACTGAAAGCTGGTGTCCCCCATAGGAAGCTTCCCCCTCAAAACAAGTGTCATGTTTTCTGCCTCTCGTGGGGTCACTCAGTCGAACAATGGGACTCGACAGTGAACACGACTCATACGCAGAGAGCTATGTATTAGGAACTGAAGGCTGAACGTGGTGTGAAAACTGGCCAGCAATTGATTAGCCCCAATATCCGAGTACTGGGGTGATGTGTGCATGCACAGAAGACCTATCTTTTCTTGCCGCCAGGGAAAGTACAAAACTATGTGACTTTACTCTGACTCTAGAGACACATTTGGGTTTTACTCTTAGCAAGAAAAATTGTGAAGATTGCTCTCAAAGCTCTAATTCATCACCCAGGATGGGCTGAAAAAGAATTTTCCAACCAGCAAAAAGAGGAGAGAAGTCTATGAGTGAGGTTCATGGGTTGATGAGAAGAAGGAGGCTAACTTTTCATTTTACAAAGACTTATTATTAGAAGGAAACTAAAATATAAACATAGGAAAATAATAAAGAAGACCAATTAGAAGACATCAATTTATAGTATTTAGCCAAATAAGACATGTCAGGGGAGAAATGACAGACACTGAAGGAATCTACCGTCACACAGGTGTTTCTAATTTGTTCTCTCACAATTCAAAGCCCAGACAGGACTCAGTTAAGTCAGAGCCTTCCATTGAAAAAATTGATTCAAGGATGTACTCTTTAAGTCTATGAATAGTTAACTTATGATACTTATTCCCTGGGAATATTATTTAGGTCAAGTGAAGTAGAAAACAATGATTAGGACTGCAGTTTAGAACAGCAATTTTTAAACTTTTTTTTTTAAGTGGAATTAAAAAAAATGAAATACTAAGCAAAATCACAATGTATAAAAGTGGAAATTTTGGGGGGGGGGTGGGAACCATTGTCTCCTCTTTGCCCCTTGAAGCACCTATGGCTTCATAGAACAGAGTGTGAAAATTTGTGTTTTAGGTAATTATTTAAAAAGCTAGTCACTGTAAAAGCATTAGACCAGGTATTCTCAATAAACTGGTTCCAAAGGAGCCATAGCTGATGAAACTTATGGCCTCAGCATTTCTGGAGATAAAGCTTCTAGGCTTGATTTTTCCATGAATGATGATGTTAGGAACAGAATTAATGTTAGTGGCTGCCATCACTCTCCAAGTGCCTCCCTTGTAATATGAAAATGACTCTATATACCAACAACCCAAAGGTCTGATGAATGTGGAGTGCCCATTCTCTCAGGGTCTCTCCTGTGTTGGGATACCTGTTACAATCACTCTCAAATCCCTGAATTTGCTGGTGTTTAGAGGTAACCAGTCTAAGAGGTATCAGAAAAACAAATTTTATCACAATTTTGCCTATTCAAAATGTCAATAATAATTTCATATCATTGGACTTAATAGAATTATTCTCATCAAAAATTCATTTGAGTCTCCAGAGACTGTTAACAAAAGCAAAAGAGGACATATAAGATTATTTTCTGACTTCCTGCATGCCCCTTCCTGAGGATTGCATGTTGATCTTCATAATTTGGGATGTGATTAAAATGGATTGGTTTTCAAATCAGATACCTTTGCCCCATGTAAGGCCTTGGTTGTACATGTGATGCATGACTCACCTTACCTTCTGTTCCACATGTGAAGCCAGTGCCTCTTGAAGCCAAGTTCCTATAGATTGTGAAAGTACAGTGTTAGTCCTGGAATTGGGTCATCTGTAAGTCAAATGAACAGGTTAGCAAAGTAGGTACAAATTTTATCTAAAGGTCTGTACATATAGTATGGACATTCACTGCCAAATCAATCTGGAATCGAATTTATTTTGGGTATCAATCCTCAAAGGTAGGTAAATATGGATCAGATGACTCTGCCTAAGAGAGGTGAATGGTTCTTTCATATTTAATATTCTGTTCAAGGCCAGGCACTGTTGCTCTATGCCTGTAATCCTAGCACTCTGGGAGCCTGAGGCAGGAGGAGCACTTGAGACCAGCCTGAGCAAGAGCTAGAACCTGTCTCTACTAAAAATAGAAAAAAATTAGCTGGGTTTAGTGGTACATGCCTGTAGTCCTAGCTACTTGGGAGGCTGAGGCAGGAGGATCATCTGAGCCCAGGAGTTTGAGGTTGCTGTGAGCTGGGCTTATGCCATGGCACTCTAGCCTATGAAACAGAGCAAGACTCTGTCTCAAAATTAAATTAAATTAAATTCTGTTCAACTTAGTGAGAAGTGGTTATTAAGACATGTCATGAAGTCCCATTTTATGTGGAGACTTGATTCTAACGTCAGTATTTAAGGCAAGAAATGTGTGTAATCCAATCATCCTTGAAAACCCTTTGAAATGCATATAAAGTATAATAGTATGTATGTATAAAAGTTTAATTATATGGTCAAACAATATATAATAAAGATTACATACGCAAGAAACAATTTATAATATTTCTAATTGCACTCAAACACATAGGCTCTGTCTGATGATTGTGGCTGAGCTGTTGTAAGTGAAATTCGTGCACATATGGCCTCTTCTCGCAGACACGTGACTGTGTGGGCCACACAGGCGCCCCAGCGCCTGAATAATTCCGCCCAGTGCTGAATAATTCCTCTATATTCACATACCTTCACTCCCAGAGTTTGTTTATCCATCATCCAGTTCTGGTTTTTATGGTCCCGTTTCTTTGCAGTGTCTTGTAGCTTCTTGGCCTCTGATTGACTTTCCTTGAGAGGAAGCACAAAAGGATTGACATTTTTTATTTACTTAGTTGTCATCTATTTAATATATTCTTACGTTATGAAGAACTAGTTTTATAGAGAGTCAGAAATCAGCCTTGTAAAATAAAGTTGAACACATTGTTTGGACCAAATGCAGATAGGTTAATACCAATTTCTACTAGTTTAATGACATTTTTGGTGAAGGTGGGGTGGGAGGTGTCTTGCCTTCCACACTTACTGGATTTAGATGTGTTTAAAATCATAATGCGAAAAATTGTCAGACTAACAACCATTCCTAATATTCCAGTTAAGAAGAATTACAGTAGTTCCCCCTTACCCGTGGTTTTGCTTTCCACAGCTTCAATTACCCATGGTTAACCGCAGCCCAAAAATATTAAATGGAAAATTCCAGAAATAAACAATTCGTAAGTTTTAAATTGTATTTCAGAGGCACAGTGACAAAAGGAATTCTATGGGGATTGATTCTCTAGGGTCGCCTCTCAGTACCCACGGTGGAAAACAGGCCCAGCTCTCTCCATCTGATTACCCTTCCTGGAGGGCCACTCGTGACTCTCTCAGCCAGGTCGTCCCCTTAACCAGCTCTAGGATCACTATTTTGGGTACGGGTGAAGGATGGAACCCCAGGGAGATTGGTTTGGTCTGATTCCCACCACTTCTTCTGGAATACTCCAGGATAAGCAGCTTTTGAATATAAAAACTTATAATGTGTCCCTTTGTTCACCCATCCCCTCTGAAACTGCCCTCCAGTGGAGGCCAGACGTCTAACAGTCCTGATGGGAGATGCTCACAGGGTCATAAGGCTAAAAAAATGCAAAAGAAAAAAACCTCACATAACTAATACATCAAATTATTATCCCACCACACTAAGAAGTATGTAGAGATTTGATACATGGCTATTAAATAGAAAACATATATGATCATATAACTTTAGCTCCCTTCTCTAAAAGCTGAAGACAAATGGTCCATCAAAAGGTCTATAAAGTTACAGCTGAAACAGTCTTGGAAATCATATGTGCTCAAAGAACCATTAAAACATGCATCATTTTAAAGGACAATGTAGACTGGGAGCCCTCAGATGTGAATTTCACATTTGGTAAAACCTCAGTATTAGAAGTTGAAAAGTGGGTAACTCCAAATGTTCAAACTTCAGTGGTAGCTGTGTTTAAAAACTGGTGGTAGCTTTCAATCATTACAGTGTATTTTTGATGTTCTCTTTCCCAACACTTAGAGATGAAATTTATAATATATAGATCACTAAATAAAAACACAGAATGTCATCTTTGAGGTACACAGATTGATGCAGAATTGACTCAAATAAATGCAGTGTGTGGCTATCTTCCAGCAAGTGCTTTTAGTGCTAAAGAGTTCCATACAATAGATTTCCATTTTCGAAATCATGTCAGTTTTTACTTAGAACATTTCTGAAAACAGGTACAGCCACTTCCAATCAGCCGCCTGGCTATAATTTAAGATTCTCTTTCCATTAAGTTATAGAAGTTTGACCAACGTGTGGCAGGATCTCATTGCGTTGGTGTCTTCATCTGGAAATCACTGTTTCCACTGTTGCCAAGGATTGTGCCATCAGTTGCTGTGGGATGGAGGAAAAAAACCACCCAGACCTTTTCCTGGAGTTTGGAGCCACATCATTTGGAAGAGGGAGACAAGTCTTGGGCCAAGCTCTCTTCCATGACTACGTGTTTGGAACAGGAAGCTTCTCTGTGGCTGGAGAATTGATTAATTGCTTGATATTTATTGAGCAGCCATGGTGGGTTTGGTTCTCAATATATATGAACACATCAATAGTTTTCTTTCCCGACCAGAAACATGATTGAAGATGCTGCCTTAAGTTACTTTCCAAAACAGTTCTACCTGGAGTCATTCCTGTATCCTTGCAGGATGGGTATAAACAAAAACATTAAGTAAATGTGGCTTTATCAGAAGTTTCTTGTCCTTCACCTATGGACCCCAAGTACTTCCCAGCATTGGGTCTAACCTCTGACTGGAATTCGAATTGCCGTTTGTCTTAGTGAAGTCTGTGGGAGCCAACCCCGCCTCCGACCTCCATGGCAACTATTGTTATATTTCAGAGCAAAGGTCATCTGGAATTGGGAGGAATTGTATAATTTCTATCACCAGCAGGAATAAAAGCCCCAGGCTTGGCAAACCTAATTTGGTCTGTGCTTCCAAAATGACTGCCTAGGAGGATTGCTCTCCTCTGGGCTAGATGATTTCATTAATTGGTGTCTAACTCATAAGTCTGAGTTATTTATTGTAAAACCAAATAGGGACCATATGACTTTGAAGATCTGATCAGACCAGGCTGTGTGGGCCAGATACTGAGTAGATCAAGCCTCCCAGCATTAATCTGTCACAGTTCATTTTTCACTTGCTAAATCAGCTTTATGCAAATCTTCCCCAGAGGGGCTCACCTATTCAAGAACCCCTCTCCCTCACCTCCAACATCTGTGGATGTTTTTGAGATATAGACACATAAACTTAAGTCTTTAGATGTGCACTTAGACTTTTAGAGTGGGAAGAAATAATAGCAGTCATCTTGTTTAAGTCCCAGTTTAACATATGGCAAAACCGAGGTGAAATGACTTGTCCAAGATCACAGAGCCAAAATGACACCAAGAGGAAAAAATCATTATTATATAAGTTATGCATAAGCAGGTCTAGAAAGAGCCCACCATTTTATCCAGCCTTTGGAAAACATCCTTCATTCCAGAAGCTTGTCACATTTCTCCTTCTAACTCACCTTTTTAAATAGATTATAAAAGCAAAACATAGTGCAAACAAACACACTGACAAGCAAAAAATGATATTATTTTGAAATATCTCAACTATTCTACTCAGAAATAACTACTATTGATTTTTTGATGCATATAATTTCACTCTTTTTAACTTAGGCCTAGAAGGCGTATGACTTTTTATAAAACTTTGATTATGCTAAATTGGTAAAGTTATAGAATTAATTGTGAGACTTTATTTAACAAACAGATTAAGATTTTGTGCTGGTTATATATGGAACTACAGGGCTGTTTAAAACATAGCCCTTCCCTTGGTATATGTAAACATGGAGTTCTTATTTTGGTCTTGATTCTTTTACAGGAAGCCTAGGTCTCTGGATTTAGGAATAGTACCTTTTTAACACAAATCTTATCTCGTAGATATATACTATCTTGCTGCAATAACTTCTGAAACCAACTACCTGGAATCAGATTTCACAGGTTGAGGGCACAGCCCTCCACAAGACTGCCTCACATTAGAAAACATAAGCTACAAGCTTGGGGTCACCACACCCCCTGCACTTATGTCCAACTGGCTACAACTCTGAGGGTTCCCACCACCACTTCAGGTTTGATAATTTGCTAGAATGACTCACAGAACAGAGGAGAGTACTATATTTATGATTATAGTTTTATATAGCAAAAGGATATAAATCAGAACCAGCCCAAAAGAAGACATGCACAAGGAGAGGTCTAGGGGGGTCCCAAAGGAAAAGCTTCTGTATCCTCAGGGATGTGTCACCCTCCCAGCACATCAGTGTGTGACAATGTGCAGAATAATGCCACCAGGAAAGCATGCCCAAGCTTTAATGTCCAGAGTTTTTATTGGGGTCTCATTATGTAGGCATGATTGATTGAATCATTGTCCACATGGCTCAATCTCCAATCTCCTCCCATAGATTGGTTTGATATTGTGTGGCTCCAAGTTCCAACCCTCTAATTACATGTTTAGTCTTTCTGGCATGACCATCCTGAGTCATCTCATTGGCATGAACTCAGATGTGATCTGAGGGGCCCACCATGATTAACAAAGACACTCCTGTCACTGGGGAAATTCAAAAGATTTAAGAGGCTACATCCCAGGAACCAGGGACAAAGTTTCAGACAAATTCCTATTGCACAGGACCTGCATAAGTACCATCCCTTCCTTTTACCATGCCCTCACCTCCAAAGTGTACTTTTAATATTGGGTAAAGATATGGGTTTAACCAACAGAACACGTGTGGATGTAGACAGACATTACATCTTTGGATTACATGGGAGTCAGAGGTCTTCAACTTTAAGTGTCTATTAGCATCATTCACCATCTCTGGGGAGGGTGAAGGAGTCTTCCTGTTCAGGGTTCTCATTTGAGGCCTCTGATCCTAGTGTTTGGGTAGCCAAGCTCCCAAGTTTGCAGGTTGCCTGGAGTGTCTAAAGCAGGCGTCTTCAAACTATGGCTGTGGGCCACACGTAGCCCGCCGAGGACATATATCTGGCCCACCGGGTGTTTTTGCCCATTTTGTTTTTTTACTTCAAAATAAGATATGTGCAGTGTGCATAGGAATTTGTTCATAGTTATTTATTTATTTCAGCATATTATGGGGATACAAATATTACGGTTACGTATATTGCCCATGCCCCCCCTCCCCCCCAAGGCAGAGCTTCAAGCGTGACCATCCCCCAAACGTTGCACATCTCACTGATTATGTTTGTATATACCCATCCCCTCCTCCCCCCTCCCACGCGCCCAACACCCGATAAATGTTATTTTAAACTATAGTCCAGCCCTCCAACAGTCTGAGGGACAGTGAACTGGCCCCCTGTTTAAAAAGTTTGAGGACCCCTGGCTAAAGCCTTGCTGTTGGTCTTATTTAAGATCTGTACTTGTCTCTCACTCACTGATGGCCTTGATCACTTAATTTCTTACATTGGCCACTAGGCAAGCGTTTAGTCCACGCATGTGGTGAGGAAAAAACTCTCTCAAGGTTTGTTCCTGAGCTGCTACTAGTTGCTTTTTTTTTTTCTTTCTCTTTCCAGGTAAGCTGAGTATCTCCCCTCCTTCCACAATACCAAGAGGGAAAAAGTATATGTGTTAGGGAAGGGTGGTGCAGAGTGGATGAGGGAGTGGGGTGGAAACATCGGGGGCACCAAGAAACACAATGCCTATCTCCGGAATCAAAGACCTTATTCTTTTTGTCAAGCAGACCCTCTAGTAACACCAGAATTCTCTTAGGTTACAGCTGGAATACACATTGGAAAATGACAAGCATCTTTGAAGAGACATACAGTGCCTCATGGCTAGAGAGAGGAAGGATTGTTTCCATTTGGAAGTAACATATGACCTGGGACTGAAGGACGACTATAGTTTAGAAATGTGGAAGTGGAAAGAGAAAAGATCACACTAGCTGGACAGAAGGAGAATTAGGTGAACAAAGAGTTGACCAGTGTTGAGATTTTGAGTTCATTAAGAGGAATCATGGAGGATAAGTCTTAAAAGTTTCTAAATTTCAGAGTCCATGGAAGGCCAGGGTAATGGGGAGCCAGTGATCTGGGTTCTATTTATTCTGAAACTTTTTTTTTGCTTTGTCCTTCCACTTTTGAGGATCATGGGCCTAACCCTGTTCCTTCTTCATCCAGTGAGCTGGAACATATGCAAACTATCATAGGCAGATGGGTGTTTATCCAATGATCTCAAAGCTCTTCAGGAAAGAAAGTACGATTAGATCATGTGCTGCCTCTGAAACCATGCTTTGGGTCTGTATCTGAGTTTTCTTCCTTTGTGTATGAGAAAAAGTTGTATAAAATAGGGCACTGATAACATTTGGCCATGCCCAAATACCGACTTAACCATGAAAAACAAGGTTTTGCAGACTTAACTCAAAATGCCTCTCGTGTCTCTGCAGAGAAAAAGTGGCCAACTTAATTCTGTTTTGATTTTCCCTGATGTGTGAGCTGATCTGTGGGCTGGATTTCCAGAGCCACGATTGTGCCAAAATCCATTAGCGTTCAAGGCATACTCATGCCCAAATATGGATCTCTCGTGTTTTGTGTGGACCATGTGCCTGGGTCCAACTGTCCAATCCAGGACAGACTCCTCGCCAGGGCTGTAACAGACACAACATAGACTAGCATTATGTGATGTATAAACAATTTTGCCTAAAATGACAGCATGTGAATAGCTCAGCTGGTGGATTTGTGAGCAGGAAATATGATGTAGCCTGTGAATGGCTGCTCCTAAAATCACAATCTAATTGTTTCCTGCCAGCTCTAATCTCAGCCTCTAAAGCAAGGACAAGGAGGTGCTTAACTCCTCTTTGGAGTTTCTAAATTCCACTGTTTTGTACAGAGAGACATATAAAGAATAGTGTGATAGAAAAGAGAATAGAAACTAAAGAAGTTGTAGAGAAGGAAAGGGGGAAGGAAGAGAGGGAAGGAGGGAGGGAAGGAGGAAGGGAAATAGTCAAAGGAGAGATAGAGACTCAGAAGGAAATAGAATAGTAGAAAGAGAGAGATGGAGGAGACTGGAAGGGGAGTAAGAACGGACGTAGGCAGGAGCAAGAATGAAGAAAACTGCTAAGGACGAGGGCCACCATTTAGGAGAGTCATATGGGCCCCCCACCTGGTTTACACGGCATCTGTTATCTAGTGTCTGTTTCAGGGGAAACTTTGGAGAGCCCACCTTTTCCGTGGCATTGAGAAAGGCTGGATGGATTGTCTTCCTACCATCCTCTAGGGTGGTGATGCTTAAATCATGCTAATCCAGTGGAATATCTGCCAATGTTGATTTAAGAGGATCAACACCCAACACTAGGCTAAAGTCTAGGTATTTATATTGGGTTTAAATACAGAGCTTCTAGAACTATAATCTGCATATCTACTTCATGATGCTGCTGGCATGGGTATAGCTCAGCTCTACAACACCCAATAAAATTGGTCAGAGACAGTCAATATCTATGTCCTGTTGATGTGCAGGTGTGCTTTTTTTGTATCGTTTCTTCTTTTCCTTTGTGTGTCTCCTCCTGGAAGAAGCCATGAGTCCCCAAAAAGTATCTCACATGTAGTAGCTGTCTGACAAATACTATTGTATGAATAAAGTTTTTGTCTCATGTAGAGTTTTGTATCTGCCCGCTAAGATCCACATTCATACATTTGTTCATTTTAACAAACATCATTGAGTACTTCTTTTGTGCCAGGCAATGTTCATAGCGGGGAAAAAAGATCTGTGCTTTTATAGATTCACAGTCTAGTGAGCTTGGGCTCAAGATATCTAATCAGTTACTTCTTTCTGCTTCCATTATTTTTTATATGGATTCTTTTACTATATAGAAAATCTCTCAAAATAATTCTATTTCATGTTTAAAATCTTTAAAGATTATTCTAAATTTTGCCATGCTGGTGGGCAGTTATGGGGATTAATCCAGTTAGGCCGAGTGAAGCATCTCACATACAGTGTGTGCTCGGTAACTGCTAGTTGTCTTCCACTGCAGGAGGGAATTGGTCATATTACATTAACATACAGACTCAGGTTGCCCAGTAGTCAGGGCTGATGATGGGCTCTACTTACAAGCTGTGCGATCTCAACCTCTCTGAAACTTAGTGTCCTCACCTGTAGAGCTGGGATGAGGAAAGGAGTACATGACATAAGCATGTGAAGTTCTCTTCATAGTGGGTGGTCATAGTAAAAATTCAAACATACTACTCTTCACACTGGAATGATTCAGCCCCAGTATGGGATAGTCCCAGCCTGGGACATCTAGACTTGGACAGTCATCTAGATGATGCAAGAAAAATGTTAACAGGCTAGAACACTAGGCTAAAATTATTAAGAAGAAATTAAACAGGATTGCTTATAAAAATCTACCCTCCAATTTAAAATAATGATTCAAGTTCCAATTAGGAGTAGGGGCTTGGCAGTGGTGAGAAGGTCTAGAAATGCTGGTTGATTAAAGTCAATGGTTGGTTGATTAGAGGCTTGGCCACTAATACATTAAAAACTGGTGATCTCCTGGACTGCATTTCAGATGATGATGATGATTTCAGAGAAAAGAAACAACTTAGGTCACACCTCCCCTAAATTACTACATAAATCATTGTGTTCAGTCTGAAAAAATGGTAGACAGACTAAGAACATCCAAAGGAGGGAGGCCCAGGGGCTATAAGATCTGGAAGCCTGCTCTTCTGGGAAACAGTAAAGCACATGGATTAAAAGCATGGCTTTAGAACCTGACAGACCTGGGCTCTAGCATCAGCTTTCCTTCCTACTAAATGAGTCATCCTGAATGGGTTATTTAACTTCTCTAATTTTTCATCTACTAAATAGATATTAAATGAGATAATGCATTGGTTTTATTAAGGTAAGACTATTTGCTGGAACAGATAAAACTCTGACTTCTCAGTGACCCAGTGACCCAATGCAATTAAAGTTTATTTCTTTTCCATATCATAGTCCAACATGGGTGTTCTTGTTAGATCGACTTCCATGTGGTCATTCAGGGATCTAGGATCCTTCTATCATATGACTTTACCTGCAGATGAGGAGAGAAAGCACCTTCTTCTCAACCTCTTTGGCAGGAAAGTGACATATGTCATTTCCACTTACATTCCATTGGCAAGAATTGGGTCCTATGGCCGTACCTAAATGCAGGAGATTCTGGGAAGTATGTTCTGTGTGCCTAGGCAAAAAGGAAATGAGTTTCATCGAACACACAGCAATCTCTGTCATAGCTCAGCATTCGCATTCTCGTCACCAGTTACCCATTTCCTTCTTCCTCCACACTCACCTCTTCCCTAAAGGAGACAAACCCCAAATCCCACCCAGGATCAGGCTCAAAGTCCAGGATCTCTCGGTGAAATATGATTTTCTCCATCAGATCTAGAAGAGGCTCCTCGTGGTCCTGCTTTCTATGAGACACTCTTGTTCTGCACCCTCTGGGAAGTATTCCTTGTCTATTCATTATCCTCCACGAATGCACCTGCTCCGGGCCTCGAGTATGCCCTCCTTGCAGGCGGTTCAGCTTCCAGATGTAGTTAGCTTCCAGATGTAGTTAAGGGGAGGTGGTTTTAAGGTTTAATGATAAAGAGTTTTTGGTTTTTGTTTTTTTGATCCAGGCTCAGGCTTTCTTTGGCAATAGAATGTTCTCAGAAACTTAGGAGGCTTTCCCTTTATTTCCTTTCATCAGTT
>CAUYPO010024798.1:0-36298 GCA_963574435.1 Cheirogaleus major | reverse complement strand
ATCAACACCTAAGTGGACATATAGGAATAACATTTGTCAGGTGTCGGGCGGGTGGGAGGGGGGAGGAGGGGATGGGTATATACAAACATAATGAGTGAGATGTGCAATGTTTGGGGGATGGTCATGCTTGAGGCTCTGCCTCGAGGTGGGAGGGGGGCATGGGCAATATACATAACCGTAATATTTGTACCCCCATAATATGCTGAAATTAAAATAAATAAATAAATAAATGTTGGTTCTGTGTAGGGAGGAAAGGTACCGACTGAAGGAGCGGCAGGTCTTGGGCAACATTTACTAGCAGGAGGCAGTAGGGTCTATCTGGGACTAGATCCAGAGGGCAATGGATCAAGGGTGGCAGAACACAACCTTGGAAAGGGAGAGTTTAGGGATATGGTAGCATTCTCTCAGGATACAGGACTTCACACCTGAACATGGTGCTAGGATGGCTAGTGAAAGCTTGGAAAATCGATGGCCCACACGAAGTGAAGTAGAGATGCCAGAACTGCCATGGCAGGCAGTGGAATGGAGAAGTGGGAGTGATAAAGTTAATATACTACACGAGGGCGAAAACCCACCAGCCAACTCTATTCCACAGGACAACCTCGAGGAGGCTGTGTTTGCCAGAGAGATAAGGAGGGCACTGGTGAGGGACACTCGTCAGGGCTGATGGTAGGTGATGCTGTTAAGAACTGGACTCACTGAGAGCAGTGGGGATAAAACCCTGAATGATGGAGGCCAGATGGCACCTTGTTCTTAATGAGCAGCAGAGTTGGAATGGCTGCCTTGTGGGCACGACACGCAGAGCTACCGGAGATGAGTAATGGAATGGTGTCCTGGGGCAAGATAGATGGGCTGCCAGCAAGGGCATTGTTCAGTTGAAGCACGGAAAAGAAATTAAGGATAGATTACCGTGAGGCTGAAGGCAGCTGGCCCAATAAAACATTATAATTCCTTGCCCTATTTCCTCATTTGAACCAGTTTTCAGACCCAGAGCCCATTGACTGAAGGAGAGGCTGGGTCCCCGGGAGGAAGACCCTGCAGCACTCCAGCAGGTGTGTATGATAACGAGTCTCCCAGTTCTTTCCTTAAGAGACCTACGTCCATTTACTTGGGTAATTGTACTCCAGAAAGGGGAATAACCAGACATTTCAAGGACTGCTGGACATAGAGTTTGAGTAATTGGTACCTGTTACCGAAGCATCATTGTGGCCACCTCTTTGCATGGGGACTTATGGAAGCCAGATGGTGGAGACCTGGCTCAGGTGTGTTTCATGGCTTTTTTATCGGGCCCAAGCTACCACCTGGTGGTTGCTTCCTTGGTCCCGGAATACACATGTAAAGCGGTATACTTGGTGGTTCAAAGAATTCCCACACTGGAGCCTAGAACTATGCTATAAATGGGGAAGGCCCAGTGGAAAACTCTGAATCTTCACCCTGCCCGTAAAGGTAATAAAACAAGAATCATATTGCATCTGAGGGTGAATGGTGGAGAGAGTGCCTCTTTTTTTTTTTTTTTTTTTTTAGAACTTAGATCAGCAAAAAATGTATTCAGAAAAGATATTGTTTAGAATTGGTAATGCAAGGTACTAATAAAAAGCAGACTAACATTTAGTGGGTTTTATCCTTGTTTTTAGACCCTCTGCAGACAATGTACCCCTTTATTGCTTGTACCCTGGCAGACTGCATCTACCATCCTATCCCTAGTACACCACAGATATAAGGACAGCACTTAAACAGCCAAAGGAACTGAATCCTGAAGCATGTGTTGGATCCCTGTCCGAGAACACGTGTTCAAGGAACTGTAAAACATCGAGGGTGGTCAGTGCTAACACACCAAGGGAGAGAGGAATATGAAAGTAGGTTGGAGAAATATGTACAGAAATATGCAGGGCCTCATACATCATATTCAGGATTTTAATCTTTATCATGGAAACAATAGGAAGCCTTTGAAGGTTTTATGATGGGGAAAAGAATGTGGGGGATGAGGAGGTAGAATACTCTGTCTAAGGGATGCATGGGTGGTGGCCTCTCAGATGCCCATTTAGTTCACTGCTTTGCCTCCTACCCTCCTGGATGGATCCTAGGAGTGGGCTCCTACCAATTCAACTACGAAGAAGCCCTAATTATAGCTGCCATACTAGATGAAGTGTCATCCCTAGAGTAGGTTAACATGGCCTCTGGCTCAGGGTATGTGGCCATTCGCATGGCAAATGTGTGGTCTTCCATTTCTTCCAGGAAGAAGAGTGGCTGATTCCAAGTTGGCATTCCAGAATTTGTTCAGAAACTACCTCTCACGTTCTTTCTCTCCCATTCTGGCTCCTCTAGTCAACATCCACGACACTGGAACTGGCCAAGGTGTTCTTGCTGAGAACCCCAGTGTCTTCTACCAAGGGGTTTTGTCTGCAGGCTCTGGCTCCCGTGGTTCATGACACGGCTGAGGACACTGCCAACCCTCATTGTCAGCCATTGCGATGACATTTCTGGTGACAACACCCACGTGTTCACCACGGGGCTGTCTCTGCAGCTGTCAGAGCTGCCGCTGTGGGCTTCAGGAGCAGTCCAGCCAGAGCTGCGGAGCACAGCCTGCTTCCAGATTTCTGAAGCTGTGTGGTCAATGCTTGGGTTTTCATTTTATTTTTCTCAAGAGCATCTCCTTTAGCTTCTGAATCTCATCCCTAAATTCCCTGACAGCCAGTGATCACAAAAACATGCACATCTCCCCCATAAGAAACACCAGTTTTCTTGCGCAAAGATAACTCAATCCATTCTTAAAACATAAAATGAAATACCATTTTCCTAAAGGCAGCTAAATATGTAGAGTAGAAAGGGCACTTTACATGGAGGCGATATGTTTTTGTGATCACCCAGAGCATTTCAGTCCCAAGAACCACAGCTGTCTCTAAAGCCTCTTCTCCAGTTATGGTCTTGGCGTGAGAGTTACATACCCGAGCGGCCTATTGGAGTGGTTTTCCTGGAACAATTGTCTTCCAAACTCTTCATCTCTTTCCAGCCCAAGTCACTTAGAAATGGCAGCGCTTCTCCTCCAGCCTCCCCTCCACCCCACACAGATTTCCTTCAGTTCTAGCATTCTGTCAGCAATCTGAGGGCCACGTTTCAAAGGACCAGTGGTATGTTCGAGGGAACCTCTTTCAGGCCAATGACCTAAGAATGGAACGTCTCTCTTGCAGCGAGGGTGGTGGCAAGTCCTGTACCTTCCTGGAAAGACTAGAGCAGGGATGCTGAGCAACCCAGAGCCACAGGTCCTGGCCCTTCCTCATCACATTCGTGCAGCTAACTTTTTAGCTCAGCTTCATGTCAGACCTTAGGTCCAGGCTAATGATAAATGGCCTTTCTGGCTCTAAGTTACAAGACTGTTCCCTGATGCCTCTTAGAAAGGAGGCTGGGATGGCAGCTGATTTTGAGGATGGCAGGGCCACTGCCAAGAGTGCCCCCATGGGGGCTGGCTCTGGGTAGCTGTCACCAACCACCCCACTAGGAAAGTGACCGTCACAAACTCTCTCTGCAGGTTTGGCAGACCTGCTGATCATCGCAAAGTGGCTGGACAATGTGAGGACAACTAGGCAAAAGTAGTCACTCTCAATGTGAGTTTTAAAGCCTTTGCAAAGTCCCTCGCCAACCCAGACTCAACTAATACAGGGGAGTCTTGGGAAAGCTTACTCATCCTGCTCGGCTCAACTTTGCTTTGCCTCCTACTCAGTCATAAATTGCTGCACAGACTGTGCTGGATAAATTGACATTAAGAGTTATTAAAGGAATGAGTCGACAGCATTTAGAAAATGTGCATTCAGGGTAGGCTTCAGTAGTCTTAGGAAGAGCTAGGGCAGGGCAGGGCCTCACAGCCCAGAAAGCTGGAAGAAATCCTAGTGGCCCTGGAGGCCCCGCACCTCCCCTTACAGAGGTTGAGTCATAAAGGAACCTAATGGTGACTCATGCAGCCTTGTCTGTGATACCAAGTCTGATGGTCTGTGGGTTTATGTTTGGTTTCTACGCAGAGATTTGTGTGCTTATGTCTTCCTCTAAAAATCATCATTTTTATTTTTGGCATCCTACTGGTAATTAATCTTGGAGTGTGTGTGTGAGGTCCCTCTTATCCATATATTGGCTGTGCTAGCTTCCTGTCTGTCATGGTCCGTGGGCCTCTCTACCCAGAAGCAACTCTTGCTCGGCTATAGTGCCCAGTTAACGTAGATGCCATCCAATCTGCTGCTTCTCTTGCATCCACGTCTTTAACTCTTGTGTTGCCACCTAAGTGTGCATGGCTCATTTTCCCTACCAGATTGTGACCTCCTGGGGTCAGGGAAATATCTGACCTTCCTACTATGCTGTGGTGACAGTAGGTATTCCACAAAAATAGTTTGCACGAGAAGTTGTGGAGCTGCTTCTGGGGCTGTTACCTGGAGGAAGACATTTACCTGTTACTTTTAATTTGCTGTACAGGCAAAGCAGATATACTCGTTCGAATTGAGTGTAAAATAAGATGAGACTTGTCTATGACTTAATGGGCTCATGTTTTGTTGGAAGGCTTATTTTGGCACTTTTCCAAATGACCATGGTTGCCAGACGAGTGACCTCTGGGTAGTAGTAGTTAAGGTTCAAGTACATGTTTGCTGTATGCCAGAGAACCTTCTGCAGGCTGTATGTGTGTTAACTCACTTAATCTCCACAATAACAGTTTGAGCTAAGTCCTCTTCTTACACCTGTTTTACAGACGAGGAAACTGAGGTATGTAGAGATTAAGTACCCTGCCCAAGATCACACATCTAGCAAATTATGGAGCTGGGATTTAAGCTCAGACATTCTGGCTCTAGGTACTGTGCCCTTCACCAGGATGCTAAAGGACCTCTCAAAAACATTTTAAACCCACCAACTGACCCGTCCATCAGAAATTTAAGTCCCCTTTGAAATAAATGGCTTATATATTTATAGAATGACTATGTCTTTAAGAAATCTGTTAAATCTTGTATTCTACCCCTCTTCCCTACCCCTTCTTAGCTATCAGACTTGGTAAAGGGCATCCACAGTGAATAAAAAACCTCTGACCAGGATTTTGAAAGCAATAAAGAACACTGGAAACGATGACAGTAATTTGGAGTCCACTGAGTTTATACTGGATAAATCAAGAGAAGGATTTGCTAGAAACTATATGATTTGAGATACCTATGAAAATTCTCGGAGTTGTTTTGTTTGGCAGCATTAATATTGGGTAACGTTCAGGGTGAGGCTTCCCATGTTTTCCTTATTATGTTTATATGTTGATTCATATTTTTATATTCCATTCCCCCACAAGTTCAGAAGGATTTTTTTGTCCATTAAGATT
Organism: Cheirogaleus major; assembly: GCA_963574435.1. Taxonomy (NCBI): domain Eukaryota; kingdom Metazoa; phylum Chordata; class Mammalia; order Primates; family Cheirogaleidae; genus Cheirogaleus; species Cheirogaleus major. Next base: position 30,960 of record CAUYPO010024798.1, on the reverse strand, counting down.
TTAATAGAGTGTCTGCCTCTTCTGCTATGATTTGAATATGTACCTTTGGTCTAATTGAACCATCATTGCTGCTTAAAGTGGGAAAAGGTAGACCTGTGTCTGGTAAACTACTGACCTCATTGGTACTCAGTTTCCCCATCTGTAAAGGACATGAATAAAATGACCTCTAAGATCTATCTCTGTTCTTAGTCTGTGATTCTGAGTATTTTTAGCCACATTTCTGGAAGGCTAGCCTTTCTACACATTTTTCTTACATGTGTATCAAAACTTTTCTTGCTTGGCACTGGGTTTTTGGCATAACAACACCTTCAGACGGTCCTTCCTATCTTGGAAAATAACATTCAGGGAAAAGGAATGATTTAATTTTTTATTTTAGACAAGTTAAAAATGCTTTCTTCTGGTCTTACAAGTCATTTTCTCTTTATTGCTTTTCCTAACTATTGAGTGGGCAGGGTGTCCTGCTCAGAAAATAACCTTTAAATGTAGAGGACTAACTTCCAGCTGCTTTTAGAGGCTGTTTGCAGGCATTGCTTTGTAGATTAGCAGGTCTTTTAATAGGGATAAAATGCTGGTGCTGCCTCCTGGTCTGTTGGCACCTGTCCCAGAATTCTGCTAATGTTGCATTCATATTCTGGATTTGGATCTTTTGTTCCCATTACCTTAGCACCTCTTTGCTATTAAAAAAAAATTCAATGTCAGTGAAAGACTAAAACAGCCAGCGTCAAAGCAGTAACAGCTCAGTGACTTGATTAATAATAATACGTGCTAACATCAATTGGACACTTAGTATTTGTCAGGAACTATTTTAAATGCTTTATATAGGTTGACTTTGATTTCCTATGAGGTAGATATGATTATTTTTTTACAATTCCTCAGCTTAGGCACAGAGAAGTGAAGTAACTTGATCCAGGTCACACAGCTAGTAGCGGTTTTCTGAATTTTGACTTTTAATAGTTGGGGTGGGGTGGAGTGGGCAGCGTCTCAATAGCTTGGGAAGACTGTATTTGGTGGACTATTTGCCAACTGGATTCTAATAGCTTTAAATCAGCATTTACTGGGGAGAAATGGAAAATATTTCAAGTCCTTGATGCTTCAGAATAACAGACATATATAATATTTTCATTTATTCATTTATTACAAAAATATTCATGAGGGATCTGCTATGTCTCAGGCAGGCCATGGGGTGCTTTAGAGGAAAGAAGACTGAAGATAGAGGAGAGGCCTGTGCTTCCAGTTATAGACAGAAAGAGCCCAATGACTGGAAACAACATACCTGACCTCGGATGATTTTACAAATGCATGGAGTATGAAAAATAATAAAACCTTGCAGACTTAGAAACATCCAGACAAATGCTGTCTTATCTACATGACCAAGAGGGGTTGGGCTAGGACGGGCAGGTAGACTGGTAGCTTCCAAAGAAACAGATGTGGTGGGAGGCAAGTGACGTTTGTCAGAAGAGCAAGAGATGTGACAGTGTTGGTGAACAAGGAAAGCTGGACGTGTGGGTATGGGCCTTAGCCGGCAGGAAACCATCTTTCACAGAACGCACAGTGGGATCCATGGCCAGAGACCTCAGAGAGAAGAGCTGGGGATGGAGGAAAAGCTTCTGACAAGTGAAATTTAGGCAGTCAGACTCCAAAAATCCATGAAGAAGAGATGGGTAGATAGGTAAAGAAACTGTGAGGTGGCCCAGGGAGCTCAGTTTATTTCCAGTGATATTGGCTGGATTTATAAAGGGCAAGGTGGATGACAGGAACTAATATGAATACCCAACAGCTAAAACCCAGAATGACCTGAATGGAAACAGGTGTTCTAACTATAATGGTGGCAAGAAGCAAATGAAGGAAATGTGGTTTCCACAGCTTTCAGTGGGTGGTAAGATAGAAACATCAGAATCGTAACTGACCGGTAGAATCCTGGCTTTTTTTAAAAAATTACTTTTTAAAAATGTATAATTTGTACGTAATAGTGTACATATTTATGGGGTACAGTGTGATGTTTCAATGCATGTATATTGTATAATGATCAAATCAGGGTAATTACCGTATGCAGTGCTTTAAACATTTATCATTTCCTTCTGGTGATAACATTCAGCATCTTCTCTTCCAGCTATCTTGAAAGAAGCCGGCTCTTTGATTAACCATGCTCAAGGAGCGTTAACTAAAGGATTGACTGACAAATAGTCGGAGAGCTTAAAACACATCCCTTGTGGTTCCATTCTTGGCCTTACCTTATACAACATTTAAACTTTTAAATTTAAAGAGAAGATGTAAAATGTGTATAAAAGAGGAAAGAATTGGATAATAAAGTTTAATATTAATTATATTTTAATATCAATTATACCATACTATATAAATTTTAAATAAGTTTTTGAATAACTATTAATATCAATTATCATATTAATTATATTACACATATAATATTCATACTCTGTGCATATTAATAGTATAAGCTTGCCTATATCCAACACCCAGATTCTATACTTATCATGATTGTGCCACACACTAGCTTCATCGCTCCACCATGTTTTCTCTGCTGAGCTATTTTAGAGCAAATCTCAGAAAGCGTGTTATGTCATCACCGTATAATTCAGTGGGAATTTCTGAAAACAGAACATTTTCTTTTAAAGCACAATACAGCTATTATGCCGAAAGTAACAATAATTCCTGGTACCTTCTAATATCTCAAAAGTCTCAAAAATGGCTTTTTAGTGTTGGTTATTTAAACTAGGATCTAAACAAGATCCTCATATTGTATTATGTCTCCTAAGTCTCTTTTACCCAAGTGCAATTTCCCCTGCCCCATAGTTTTTTTTGTTTTTTTTTTCCTGGCCAGTTATTATACTTGTTGCAGAAACCATGGTATTTGTTCTGTGGAATGCCCATATTCTAGAATTGTCTGTTTGCTTTCTTGCAGTGTCATTTAACTTGCCTATCACATTTCCTGGACGTGCCAGCGAGCTTGATTAGATTCAGGACAGTTTTCTATTTTTAGCAGCAATACTTCATGGGTGGGACTGTGTGCTTCATATTGCAGCACACAGTAGGTGCATGATGCCTGTGTGTTCCACCTTTAGTGTGGCTAACGTTGACAAAAGGCTGCTCCGTATGGTGACAGCCAGTCCTCCCAATATAACGTTCCCATGGATAGGGTCACCATAGCACTTTTTCTGGATCAGTCCCAGTTTATGACTGTTCTGCTGGTGTCCTGACCAGTTTACGATTTGTTCTTGATTTTTCATTTTTAAACAAAGTATTATTTTTAGTAATTGCATTAACATAAGCTGAGATGGCTTCCACTTTTCATTTCTAGCTTCCACTATACCCTCGTCTCGAAATGCGGGGTACACACACGCAGTGAGCAGAGTTCTTACTTTCATCATGTAATCAGTAATAACCCACTTCCAGTTGAAATCCAACTAGCAGTTCTCTTTCAGGGACAGTGTGCAGGGTGTTTGTTGATACCACAAAGTGTGCTCAGATACCGCTGGCCAGGGACAGCTAATTCCATCCAATTTCAGATGGTGCTGGAAGATAGAGTCAATGTTCCTGCCCTCGCCAGGCACTTGGTGTGCCACTATCAGTCACTGTGGTCACTGGGAAAGGGAGGAAGCTATAGAACAGGTGTAAGGAAATGTGTGTCGGAAGTAGAGGCTAAGCTATCCTGTCACGGAGATTAGGGAGATTAGTCTGAATGCTCTGGCATTACAATTTATTGTATGGTTAAATGAGTATAACTATTTATTTGTTTTTGATAAACTCTCTTGGTAGCAAAAATCTACAAAAATGGCGGTCTATGTTTAATGAAAAGTTGAGTAACAAATTCTTACTTCTTAAGAAAGTTGGTGATGAATAGATAACTTGACCCCAAATGTTTGCCAACATTTACCACCCACCATGGGGCCCATAATGATATTTCTGAAAAATGAGGCACAAATCCCATGAAGGAGGTACAATATCTGCTTCAAAAAGTGGTAGTTATTTTAAGAAGACTGTGCCTAAAGATGACTATTTAGCACCTGCAGTTGCAGAAGGTGGTTTTGCACATCACTTGGTCAATCATGATTTTTCATTTAGACCAAATAACTATTAATAGCATTCTAAATGAATTTTGCTCATTTCTAATTCCAAATTTTCTTGCTCATTTATAAAGAGTGAGATGACAGCTGTTCATGTCTTCATGCCATTGGCAGAAGAACTTTGTAAGCAGTTAAATGAAGATTGATTCAGGTCAATGTCATCAGAGCCTTCAAATAGAAGTTAGTTAATTCCAATAATGTTTGTGTTTTTTCATCTGCTTCATGGAATCAACATAAAGCTTCCTTCATTCTGTTGAAGGAAACATTATTGTAAATGCTACTGTAAATTCAGATATAAGTTTAACATTAGAGATTAAATTATTTATTTTTACGGTGATAATGACAAATACAAATTTTGGCGAGGCCAAGTTTTGTGGTAAAGGCAACGCTTTTACTAAATCAAGAAATATAAATGTATTTGTAATTGCCAAACACACCTAATTTATACTGTCATTCAAATGAGCTGCAACATTTTACTAATCAAAACAGAAGCCATAGTTGTCAAAAATTACAAATATTTATACATTATCACAGTTACAGTAATTGAGCTACAAAACTTTTGCAAAGTATTTTTTTATTCATCAAAAAAAAATGGTGATGTTTTCTCTCTTTCCTGCCAACTGTATGCAGAGTTTAGTTATGCTTGAGCTGTTGGAGAGTGACTTTGCAAATTAATCTTAGTGTCCTACAAGAGCATTGAACTTTCTGTAAATGCTTCTGATAGATTTTGGTTGTATGCTGTTCAAAATCAGTTGAAAGGTTTTAATTCGTGCAGTCAAAGGATGACACACCAAAACCTTCAGCTTTTGAAGCTTTGGTTGAATTGTAATTATTGAGAAAAAAACTTGCAAATAGGAAGGCATTCAAAGTCATCTTTATAAAAAGCAAAGGAACACAGAACAAATTAAACAATGAGAATTCAAACTACTTTTAAAATCTAATTTTGAGTTACACCTTGGAATGTATTGAATTGTGGGACAAACTTTTTGATGGAACTTTTACTTTAATTAAATATTTGTATTCTGTAATAAAACAAGATCTTTGATTTTGCAGCCTCTGCATTTGGCAAAACCTTGAAAATAATCACATATAGAGACAATGTATTTAATGAACTTTGCCTTGGAGAAATATTTGTTCAATAATAGAGGCAAATGACAATTCCTTTAAATATACTTGGGCTGAAATATATTTATGCATGTAAGATGGAGATTATTAGAGGACGGATGTGCTGTTCTGCACCCCTACGAATGGGGAACCAATGAAGTGCTGGGAGGGGAGGCAAATCCACATCCCTAACATGTGTCTCTTCATGTGCGGACAAAGTGTTATCTCTTCACGGTGCTGACTGGTGACTCCAGGTGATTAAGCTCTACTGGGGGCTCAGTGTTGGTCCCTGGTTTGGGCAGGCTGGTTACTCCGCAGTGTGTTGCCAGAGCAGGTGTGTCGAAGGGAAGCCCATGCATGGCCTCTGGGCAGGCACTGGGTGGCTGACTGACAGGCACTGAATGGGCTCTTTCCTCGCTGATTACTCAGACCCTCCTCTGCCACGGATGGCCCTGGCAGACATGTACGTGAGCCATAAACATCTTCACGCTCCATGCTCATTCTGAAAGAGCCACCCACGTGGCTCTCTACCCTAGACTTCCTTGCTACCAATTTTTCAATTCTTTCCAAGTCTCTGAACAAGCAGCCAAACCGTTAGCTGTTGCTCATGAGTCATTGCAGATTTGTCGCCCAGGCCATTTCTCCTTCTGCATGGAGTGGAAGGCCAGAGGTACCACTCAAAGTTATGCCCACCAGGAAAATTTCCCTTTGTCACTGCCTTTCAGGGCTACCCCTAAGTGCAGTGCAGTGCACTAGGCATCCAATTCCTGCTCACGCTGGCACAACATGCTGATGCATCCCTAGACAAGGGCTGTGCTTTTGTCTTCTTCTGATAACGACATGGTGGACTCTCCCTGAGACCACAGGTGTGGGTTAAGGAGGAGCTGCAGGGGCCCTGAGAGTCAGAGCCAGCTGTTGCTGCAGTTTGCATGCTCTCTGAACCTGCTTGGGCCTGGTCTCCTATGTATCACTTCCAATTTCCAATGAAATGTTGCTGTGCAAATATCTGACTTGATGGTTTGGTGGACTTAATTCATGGTGGGCAGTTGGGTTGCACGGTTAACCTGGTATCCCCTGGGGAGATGTAAAGCCTCTACCAAGGCTCTGTAGCCAGACATGGGCTTCCATAACCCATCCAACCTTTGCTGTAGGCAAAAGTGTGAGTAATTAGGGATGTGACAAGACTCACCATCCTTTTGTTGCTAAGGTCCTTGATGGTGGCACTAATGTCCGCAATACATATCTCCAGATATGTGGCTTGCCTTTGCTTTTCTGTCTTGACTAAAGGAGGGAGGGAGAGTTGCTGGGGTTTCCACTTGACTCTTCCTACCATAACATAGCTTTCACTTCACAGGTTAGGAAACTAGCATAGAGATTTTGCTAGTTACTGGGTTACACCTATTTCGACGGTACAGTATCTCCGGGTTTAGGGATAGAGCTACCAGACAGGTCCACAGTATTGCCGGGCCTGCAGTTAGATGGACCTACGCCACAACTCCCAGCACTGACTTCCATAGGCCCTACTCTAACTGGTGGCCCACATCGAAATTTTGAGTTTCTGTGTGGTCTGTGCACATGTAGTTGGTGAAATTTGAATGCGGTGTATGGATTGTACCAATGTGAATTTCTTGACTGTGATATTATGCTTAAGTTGTGTAAGATGTTAGCACTGGAAGCAGGGGAAGGAGTGCAGAACTTCCCTGGACATTTCTTGGTAACCTCCTGTTAATCTATAATTACTCAAAATAAATATTTAAAAATAGGTATAAAAGTGCCTGCTTTGCTAGGCTATTGAGAGGATTAGAGGAAAATGCATCTAGTACTATAATGTCTAGCACAAAGTAGGTTTTTAATCAATTATATTCACAGAAACACAGACACATACACACACAACTGCACGTTTATCACTCCTAGTCTCCCATCAACCAGGCATGACCTTGCAGTTGTTTGTCCATTCCAGGTGATATGTATGTCTCACTCTGTATTCTTATTTCCTGTTTGATGCAGGAAACCACTGACAAAACAGCTGTTAGAGACCCCTAACCAGAGGAACTCCCTGGCCACATACCACTCCACGGTACCTGTGCTGGTCAGTGCCACTGAGCAGCCACACCAGTGGTGGTACAGGGGGGGTGGGGTGGTGGTGATAGGGGAAGAGCAGGATTTAGAGATATAAGAGCCCGAGATGAGGATGCTGAGAAGAAGGCCAAGGACAGATCAGAGACTCCATCCCAACCACACATCAAAGGACATAGTGCCTTGGGCCACTCAGGGGCAGGTCTGCCATGAGAGACAGGACTGCCGCTCGTCTTCCCACTGATGCTTGTTTAAGAGCTTGGGCACAATGTCTAAATACGCAATTAAAGTTAATCTTGTTGCCGTTACCTTATTCATTACAGTGATTTTCTGGTTGCTTTTATGGATCATTGTAAAACTGGTTTTGAATGAAATATGTCTCTTCGCTTTTTCCATCTTAATTTTTAAGAGTGCCTGTATTCCGTGGTTGCTAAGTAACAGGCCTATAATGTGTTATCACAGTGGTTCTATCTGAATAATTTCAGTAATCACTTAGGAGATTGCTTTAATGGTATATCATCTTAAATGGGAAGAAATGACTAATTCGAGGCTGTTTGGAGGATACTGACTGCAGTATTTCCTCAAAGGCAGGAGGTTCGGCAGCCAAGGAACATAAAGACGAGCATGTGATCCACCCGAACTCCTGCAGTTCTCTTGCGGAAGTTTACCGTTGCCTTCAGTGTCTCCAGATGGAACCCGCGCTCACCAGGAACTTTCTAAAGTTTCAAAGAGCCAAAGGATCCAGAAGGGGAGATTTTTAAAAAGGGAACATTTTGCTGTAGCAACTTGAAAAATTGCGTTTATCACGACCATAAATAAAGCAGGATACAGAAGTGAAGGCAGCGCTGCTCTTGTCAAAGCAGGGTGAAACACGAGCAGAGTTTAAATATGGAACCATCACAACCATGCTAACCAATGCGAGCCCCCGGATCTGAGACTAATCAGCTTGGCTGCAGACGAACCTCTCTGGTGACAAGTTTTCTTCTTCCTCTTTCACGAGCATCCTGGAGCAGGTGGCCAGGAGCTCAGAAACATGTTCGGCTGAGCGGGGGACCAACAGGACTAGGGCTGTGAATCTGAGCCCCAAAATACAGGCAAAGGGTGTGTGGTTCTCATGTCCAGACTCTACCCCAACCCGGACCAGCTCCTGGAAGCCAGGGTCTGGGTCGGGTGTGCAAACGGCATGGGACACATTCGGGCCTCCCTTGTCCTGCAGACATGGCTCCCTCAGCCTTCCCTTCTCCTCTGCCGCCTGGCGCTTTCCTTCCCTTAGCACTGAACTTTCTCACTGTCTACGGGGTCTCATCTCTCTTCACTCCTCACCCTGCTGCCATCTGGATCCCCACCCTGCTTTCTGATTAGTCGCTAAACTGCTTCTCCTCAGGTCAATGGGGACATTGTTTGTGCCAGCTTCCCCGCCCTGCTGTCAGCCATCCACCTGAAGGGAACCTCCGTGGCACTTGCTGGGGGACACTGTTCCCTCCTCCACGCTGGCTTTCCCCCGCTTCCTTGCTCAGGTCTGTCTGCAACCCCATCTCCTCATTCTCCTCCAGTTTCTCTCCCCGTTTCTTCCTGTTGCCTTCTCTGGCTCCCCTTCTTCTCTCGCTCCATCATGGTTGGTGTTCCTGAGGGTTCCTTCCTTAGCCCTTCCTTCTTTTACCTCTCCCCGGCCACCTCTTCCCAGCACCCCCACAAATCCAGAGCCGCTTCTCTGCGTGACTTTGTGCCAGCACCATGCAAGCGTGGAAATGCAGAGGGGAAAAGACAGTCCCTGACCCCACTGCACACACTAGGTCCAGGGGGAGCAACAGATAAGGAAAAAAAGAAAAGTAATAAAATGTTAGCGGTTCCACGCTACAAGTTTGGACTGCACGGTGGGGGCACAAATGAGCTCTACATGACGGGGAGGAACAGCTGGGACAATGCCCCACTGGAGTATTTAGCATGTTGCATAATAATTAGAAGGGAAGGGCTGTCAGGCCCCAGGCATGGATTTCCAGGAGACAGGGTGTGTGTGTGTGTGTGTGTGTGTGTGCGCGCGCGTGTGCGTGCGCGCGCGACATGCTCATGTTCTCAGAAGCCTGGAGCAGGGGAGGGGCCGTGGGGAGGGAGGGTCCTTGCCTTCCTCAGGCAGGGCTTCTAATGTGAGTTACCCGAAGGCTAGCTGGAGGAGCTGGCTCTGCCCTGACCTGCAGGTGAGTCATGGAATCTTCCTCATATTTCCTCTCTGAACTCCGTATTCAGAGTACCAAATTATTTTTGTGTCTCCAAGGGTGATTTTTAAACTATTTGACAATGACCTCAATGCAAGTCAATAATAATGAATGACTGAGCGCAAGTTCCAGAAGTCCCTTTCTGTGCTATAGGGTAAGTCCTTGATTGTGTGTGTGTGTGTGTATTTTGGGGTGGGGAGGGGTTGGGATAGCAGAGGCAGAAAGGAGGAAACATTGGAGGGTCTTGGGGCAGTGCTATTGACCAACTATATGAAAATATTTCCATATTTTAACATTCTGTTTGGCCATACAGGGACATTGCTGCCTTCCTCCTTGGACTACAAATTCTATGAGGACAGACTAGTACTCTGTTTATAGTGAGTGATTGATAAATGTTTCCTGAACTACATAGAGTGCAATTAATGGCTTATGAAATACGGTGTTCATAGGAGTAAGCTGACTGCTAGCGACAGGCCCCATGCTCTGCTAGGGTCTGTGAGGGAGGCAAGGAGAGGTGAGGCAGGGCCCCTGCTCTGGAGGGGCCCACACTGCAGTGAGGAAAACAGGTGCAGAAACAGATACACCGCAACAGGTCTTGACAGAAGGAATGGGCTTTTAATGGACTGAGAAAAGAGGGTTTCTTCCACAAATTTCATAGTGGTTCAAGTTTATTGCCAGCTCCTCGTGTTGAGAGAGTATAGCCTTGAGGCCTGTGAACTTCTATAATATGTCCAATATATATTTTTTCATTTGCAGTTGTCAAGCTTTGCTGGGATTATTTGTTATGTGTCTATGTCTCCCCTCACCCTCCAGCTAGAGAGAAAGGATGCCAAGACAAACAGATACGATTCCATTAGGTGGCAATTGGTCTTTGTCTCTGCGGTGCTAGGCTTGCTTGGCACATAATGAATGAATGATCCAATGAATGAATGAATGAAAGGCCAACCTCACATGAAGTATGACTCTCGGTAGCTTCTCATGTCTGGTCCTTCTAGGCGTCTTAGCGTCATCCTTCAGCTCTAGGCTACATGCCTTGGTTTGCACATAGATTTCATTGACTATTGTTCCACCTTTCCTCTGCTTTTCTTCTTGGCATGTGGCTCCTGACAAATGACAATATGGGGACCCTTGTCATTGCAGCCCATGTTTGTGTTCCAGGGCCTCTGCACCCCCCACGCTGTCTTGCCGCCTCTCAGTTGAAGCTTGATTTACACTGTGTGTTCATGCTAAAGAACAGGTGGCAGCTGGAGAATCCATGCTGCATTTTGTCTGGTTGTTGCTGTGTGTCCTGACTTGAATAGTGTCCCCCCACCCAGAACCTCAAAGTGTGACCTTATTTGGGGATTTGAAATCAATATGTCAAAGAAATATCTGCACTCCTGTGTTCATTGTAGCACTATTCACAATAGCTGAGATACAGAATCAATCTAAGTGTCCATCAATGGATGAATGGATAAAGAAAATGTGGTATATATAGGCAGTGGAAAAGTATTCAGACTTAAAAAAGAATGAAATCCTATCATTTGTGGCAATGTAGATGGACCTGGAGGACATTATGCTAAGTGATATAAGCCAGGCACAGAAGACAAATACCAAAACAGGAAGTGTCTAGCACAGGGGAGAGACAGGAGGTGAGCCTGTCTCAGGAGAGAAGCAGGAGGTGTGCCTGTCTTGGGAGAGAAACAGGGGGTGTCCTGCACAGGGGGGAAACAGGAAGTGTCCTGTACAGGGAGAAAACAGGAAGTCTGCCTGCCCTGAGAGAGAAATAGGAAGTGTCCTGCACAGGGGGAAAACAGGAAGTGTCCTGTACAGGAAGGAAACAGGAAGTGTGCCTACCCTGGGAGAGAAACAGGAAGTGTCTTGCACAGGGGAGAAACAGGAAGTGTTCTACACAGGGGGGAAACAGGAAGTATGCCTGCCTTAGGAGAGAAATAGGAAGTGTTCTGCACAGCAGAGAAACAGGAAGTGTCCAGCATAGGGAGGAAACAGGAAGTATGCCTGCCTTAGGAGAGAAACAAGAAATGTCCTGCACAGGGGAGAAACAGGAAGTGTACCAACCTTATGAGAGAAACAGGAAGTGTCCTGCCAGGGGAGAAACAGGATGTTGGTTTGGCTTAGGAGAGAAAAATAGGAAGTGTCCTGCACAGGGAGGAAACAGGAAGTATCTGCCCATGGGGAAACAGGAAGTATGCCTATCTCAGGAGGCAAACAGGAAATGTGTCTGCTTCAGGAGAGAAACAGGAAGTAAGCCTGTCTCAGGAGAGAAACAGGAAATTGCCTGCACAGGGAGAAACAGGAAGTGTGCCTATCTCAGGAGAGAAACAAGATGGAGGAGCATGTTTTATAGGTTTAAAAAGACAGGCCTGGAGGGAATGGGCACAAGAGTCAAGACAAGGTGAAGTGGGCCATGGAGTCCATAAAAAAGACATAAAGTGTTTATCCTGAGAGATCTGGTATTCCATGGTAGGGTTGATGTTAGAGAAAAGGGATGATCTCAGGTATCAAGAGGGTCATTGTTGCTCTGGCCCCTGTGTGGACACAAGTACTCCAAGGGCAGTGGGAGAAGCAAGAGTAGCCACGTGGAGGCTCTGTAGCCATCCATCTGGAAGAGGCTGGTGATGGGGGTGGGCCAGTGGTTCTGGGGTTGGTGTAATGACTCAAGGTAGAGTGAAGAAGAGGCATTGATGGTTTGGATGTAGGATGTAGCCAAAGAAGGATATGAAGAAGCCCACAAAATACAAGAAGTGCTTCAGAAACTCCAAACCTGCTTGTGGCTTTAATATACTTTCTTTAGAATCTAATCATCCAAATGGATAAAAGCAAAATTTAGGGATGACATAGAAATGATATAATCAGCACTTTCAAATGGATATGTGCAAAACTTGTATTATTCTTATTATCAACAAAGAATACTTGTGTTTCTATTACATTCAAAGAACATTTATATATATTTAATTTATATATTAAAAAATTATTTTCAAAAAGAAAAAAGACCCAGAAAGACAAATACCACATGTTCTCACTCAGATGTGCTATTTAAAACAATTGAGCTTATAGAAGCAGAGAGTAGAATGGTGATTACCAGGAAGCTGGAGGGAAGGAGGAGGTATTTGTCAATTGGTACAAAGTTTCAGCTAGACAGGAAGAATACATTTTTTAAGATCTATTATACAGCATGGTAACTATAGCTAATAATAACATACTGTATATTTCAAAATTTATTAGAGTTAAATGTCAAATGTTCTCACCACAAAAAATAAATATTTGACGTGATGGATACGTTAATCAACTTGATTTAATCATTTTACATCATATATATTATTAATATATATTGTACTTCATAAATATATACTATTATAATTTTTCAATTTTCAATGAATAAAAAAAAGAATATGACCTTATTTGGAAATAGGATCTTTGCAGATGTAATTAGTTAAATTAAGATGAGGTCATACTGGATTAGGATGGACTCTAATTTAATGACTTGTGTCCTTATAGAAAGATAAAATGGAAACAAACATGCAGACAGACACACACACACACATCACCACCACCACCAGCAACCATCAGAAGCCAGGAAGAAACAAGGAAAGATTCTCCCCCGGAGGTGTCAGAAGGAGTCTGGCCCTGCCAACACCTTGATTTTGAACTTCTGTCTTCTAGAACTGTGACAGGATAAATTTCTGTTGTTTTAAGCCACCCAGTTTTCGGTAATTTGTTAAGGTAGCCCCAGGAAACTAATGCATTGTCGCCCTTGTCTGGTTTTGCACCAGTAAATGACAAAGCAGCTTCTCTTCCCCATGGGCCTCCTGAGTCCTGGCACCCAGCAGGTGCTCTAGCTTCTGAAGTTTTGCAAACTGTGTTGCAATGGTCTTCCTGAACATTCCCAACCCAAACATTTATTTCCTGCTGGCTCTGCCTCCTCATGACGGCTAAGGTGTCTGTCATGCTCAGGGGCATTTCAGATCAGACAAGAGCTAAGGAGAGACAGTAAAGAGATCTCCTTCTTACGTCTCCAGAGATGGGGCCCTGGACATGAAGAGTCAAATGGGAATTCTATCTTCCAGCCCTGCTCTCCAGGGTCCCATGAAGGTGGCGAGTGAAATGGTCAAGAAAATTGTTATAAAGGTCCTCTTCTACAAGCCCTGTCATTCTGACAGCTCAGCTTTCCTGTCTTGTTCTACACCATCCCCACCCTACTCCCAGCTACCACAACTCCCCCAGTACAGAATCAGACCACTCTTATTATAGTGCCAATAGCTAATATTTATTAAGACGTCCTTGTGTGTCATGCAGTCTATTTAGTGATTTACATATACTAACTCCATTTACCCTCACAACAACCTATTTTACAGATGAGGAAATCAAGATCCAGAGAGGTTAAATAACTTGCCCAAGATCACACAGCCAGCAAGTGACAGAGGTAGGATTTGAACCTGGATAGTGAGACTACAAAGCCTGTGCTCTTAAGTACCCCTGTATCCTAGTGAGTACTATTTATTCCAAATCAACATACATTCCATTGAGTTACCATTAAAATATTTCCAACACATGACTATTTTTAATCTATAAAATGGCAATTTCATATAGTCCAAACTAACACATACCAGGCGTACTTAGCTAAGTTCTGTACGTGACAAGCGCAAGATGCCTGGGAACATGTCATTCATTTTCTTCTTTTTCGTAGGCACCATGCACAGCACCTGCACACATTAGCTATCACACAATGAGAACTGGTTTTGGAATAAGACAGTCTTTGATACAAATCTGGGCTCTGCCACTTACTGCCCTTGTGCTGTTATGGACAAGTTATTTCTCTTCTTTGGACTTCAGTTGAACTTCAGTTCCCTTATCTGTAAAATGGGGGATATTAATTCTTACATTCCAAGGCAGTTGCAAGGATGAAGTGAAATAACATATTCAAAAGTGCCTGGAACATCAATAAATATTATTGACAGGACAGAAGGACACAGTGTACCCACATCCAGTAACTTACAGTCAAGAGGTGGGAACAGAGCCATTCGTACATAATTCTTAAGGCAGACCGATAAGCTCGAAAGTAGCTGTGGCCAGTGACCAGCCAGAGGGTGGCTCACCGGAAATTAAATTTGGCTTGTTCTCTTGCTTGAGAAGAGTTACCAGCTGCTGCTGGTATGTACATGGACAGACAAGTGCATTGAAACAGACCTCCTGGGAAGATCCAATGGAGGTGTTAGTGAAGGGTGAGTGGTCCCTTCATCCCAGGAGAAGTGTGTGACATACACCTTTGCTTTCTGAGTGGCTGAGTCAAGGCCACCTCAGCTCTTGGTGTGGCCAGTAGCCTAAGGAGCCCATGGTCTCCTGCAAGGGGAAGCAATGATACTGCAATCAGGGACATATTGGTAAAATGCGGGCAGCACTGGAATCCAATTGACACATGTCTAGAAAGGCAGGATCAGTGGGCCAGAGGGGAGGGGCAAGGAGGGTGGTCTGATGGGCTCCAATATTTTCTGTTTAAATTATGCCATAATTACTATACAAATAAGAATGACTATAAAGTAGAATGCGTGACCTAGTATTCAAATTAAATAAATAAATAAAAAGATCTGCTCTCAAAACTGTCCTCAGAAAAAAGTCACAAAGTTTTCCACATATTTCCAGGCATATACTCAATTATCTTATTTTGAAGAACAACCTTTTTTGGGGGGTGGGGAGGGAAGAGCATTAGCCTGATATGACCTATTTTAATACTATTACAGTTTTAGACACATGTGAGTCATCTGATAGAACGAGAGCTGGAGAGAGATTAAACTAAATTTTAGCAATTAATCCTGGGAGGAATGACTTCACAATAGCAAGCTTTCCATGCTGTTTTAAGTAAGTAAGCCCTTTAAAGATGACTTAATAGAGTGGCATAGGACCTGGTTACCCTGTGTAGAGCAAGAATACCAAGATTATGCACGGTATTACTGTGGTCGTTTTTGACGGTTGCTGTAACAAATCACCACGAACAGCGCCCATGCATTATCTCAGAGTCACGGAGGGTGGATGTCTGAGAAGGGAGTCACCGGGCTAAAATCGAGGCGTTGCCAGGGCTGCACTCCCACCGGAGATTTGATAGAAGAATCTGTTTTCTTACTTCTTTTCGCTTCTAGAGGCTGCATCATCCTTGGCTCTTGGCCGTCTTCCAGCTCCAGAGCATTTGGGTGGTTTTCACATCACATCACTCTGACCTCCCTTCTGCCTCCCTCTCCCACACTTACAAACTCCTGCGATTACACTGGTGTCCCTAGATAATCCAGGCTACTCTCTGTATTTTAAGGTCGGCTGAAGAGCAATCTTAATTCCATCTGCTCCCTTAATTCCCCTTTGCTATATAACCTAACGTAGTCGCAGGTTCTGGGGATTAGGACGTGGACATCTTTTTGGGGGGAGGGGAGGGCATTATTTTTCCTGTCACATACATCTATGGGATTAAAAACAAAACCCCAAACCCTTCTCCTAACGTGATGTGAATGGCTGATTGAGGCCTGGGATAAATCTCCTGCTGTGGCTGCAGCTGTGAAGTGCTGTGTGACGTGCCCCACACACCACTGGGAAGATTCTCCACTTGGAAAATTCTCTGAGATGACTCAAAAGTCATTTGCTACAAACTGACTCTGCTGATCAAGAAAGGGGAAAGTTTCCATAAAGATGGGACATAACTGAGATATTAGAAAAAGCAATATTTTTTTTAAAAATGTGCAAGTAATGCATTAAATATTGTAAACAGATATTTGACTATTTTTGCTGTATCCTTAAGGGTTATGTATTTGAGTTGGCCAAAACACATTTTTTTAAAGATATTTTAATATCCCCTGATATTGGGGTCACCTTATATTTGTTAAAATGATAAACATTTCTTTATTTTAAAATGAATATGTGACCAAAATAAAAATGGTCAGGAGGGTAGATAGCAAAAAATAAAGTTTTCTGTTTGTGTTTTGACTCTACCTGCTGTCCCACCCTCTAGAAGTAACCACTATTAGCAGTTTCTTACGTATCCTTCCAGAAATGTTCCCTTCCTACAGGCCTCCACAGTCTTACTTTTGTTTATTTCTCTTAACGCTCTTATCCTGTCTATATACCCCAGCCACACTGCCTGGTTTTGTTCCTCTAAAACATCTGGATCATTCCCAAAGCCTTTGCACTTTCTGTTTCTCTTCCTGCCTATAATGTTTTGTCTCCAGATCTTTGCATGCCCAGCTCCTCCTTGTGTTTCAGGGATCAGTTAAAAATTTCTTCTGCAGTGAGGCTTTTCCTGTGCCTATGTACTATGTACTCTTTATCATATGATTCTGTTTGTATTATTCAGTTCAAGCTGCCATAACAAAATATCACAGACTGGATGGCTTAACCAACAGGAATTTATTTTTTCGCAGTTCTGGAGGCTGGGAAGTCCCAGATCAAGGTGCTGACCACTTTGGATCCTTGATAAAGGTTCTCTTACTGGCTTGCTGTGTCCTTGTATGGTGGAAAGAGAGAGATAACAAGCTCTTTGGTGTCTCGTCTTATAAGGGCACTAATCCCATCACAAGGACCCCACCTTCATGACCTCAGCTAACCCTAATCACCTCTCAAAGGTCCCATTTCCAAATACCACCACAATGGGAATTAGGGCTTCAAAATATGAATTTTGAGGGGACACAATTCAGTCCATAGCACTGTTCTAGTTCTCAGTGCCATGACTGAGCTCAGGGCTAGACTTGTTGGTAGCTAAAACTAGCACCTATTTATTTGCTTGTCAATCACACATAGCGCACCATTAGAACATCAGCCCCACCGGCGAGGACCTTGTCAGTCTTTCTCAACACCCCCGCCCTGTGAGCCACTGTGAGCCACCTGAGAATACAGCACCAGCTCTCAGAGGAAATTAGTGTTTGATTTTACTATATATTTGCCCAAAAGACCATCTCATAATGTCTCAACTACTTGTAGCCTTTGCCATGCTTTCTCCACAAGAGAGTAAAAAGGAATTGTAATAGGTATGATCAGGTATGAAGAGCACCTGAGATGCTAGAACTAGCATTCGAGCACCAGTGTTGCTTTTCAGAACCGTGTTGCTCAACTTTACAAAGTGAACACATTTGCGTGGTTGACACTTCAAGGCACTGCTCATCTGGTCAACCATGTGAAAAATAAAAGTTGAGGATCTTTCCCCGGTTGCAAGTATGTTGATGATGAAACAAAGGCTCGGAGAGAATAAGTGACATGCTCAAGGTCTCACCACCAGGGAGAAGGAACTGGGGTTGGAATCCAGGTCCCCTGAACCTGAGGGGAGAGCATCCTCATTGCGGCCCTGCTGTCTCTTCTCATTTATTTGGATGCCGTCTTAAAGCCAGTCTCTGCTCAGATGGAGCCCCAGGTAGTTTGGCCATCCCTTGCCATCAAAAAGACATGTTCCAAATGTGTTCTCTGGTGTGGCGTGTCCATTCATCACCTGAGTTGCTGGGCGGAGGCAGCCTGAGTTTGGGGCTTTTATCAAGGCTGGGAAGACCTTGTTCCCTTTAATAGCTCTAGGCATGAGGCTATGGCAAGAAAAACTGAACCTAAGAAGGAGGAAAGGAGTGACTAGAACCAGGATCAGTGCAGCTGGTTTGTATGGCTCATCAGGAATCCAGGAGGTTTCACGTGAGATGCCAAGTGAAACATGAGGCCCTCACTTGGAAGGTCTGCCTCAATAAACTTTCACCCTTCCGCTGAAAACACAGGCACACTAATGTATTCATAGGAAATACACTTTTTAAAATTTGCAAGTAAGCAAAAGGCCAGCAGGCTGCATTTGGTATCAATTTGATTTGGGGAGAGTAAAGCCTACAAAGCAAGCAAGAGACGTCATGCTCATGAGCATTCTTCTCACTTAAAATGCACAGTGAGAAAAGAATGAAGTGCGCATTTAGTCCAAGGCATGTGGCATGACTCATGGCTTTGGGACAGCAGCACAGCCAAAGTGCCTTCAGATAAGCAAAGACTGTGTCTCAAAAGCCTCCTGGGGCCATTTGCAGTCGGGCACAGACACGTAAGACCTCTGGCAGGTTCCACGGTGGGACGCCAGCAGAATTGGAGCAGTCCCAAGTGTGCACAGAGCTGGGCATTGACGTCACACTCCTCCTCCTACACGTCCCTGCATATCTGGGGAGGCAGAGCCCCACAGCTGGGCAAGAAGAGCACTGCTCCTGACTGCTGGGGCCACTGATAGAATTTGAGCACTTGGTGCTGCTTAGTGCTGATTGCACCCCTCATCCATCCATCTGCTGCCCACCAAGGACTTCCATGGCCACCCCACTGTGAACACAGATACGAGAAAAAAAGTGACAGAGGTGGTGGGTGGGTGGGGGTGTAGAGAAGGAAGTGAAAGGGAAATGCAGTGAGTGGGGCTGGGGAGGGAGCTTGGGAGTGAATGAAAAGGGGTGGAGCATACCTCTGGCTTGCTTACTAAGCCAGACTGCATCGTTGGCCTCACAGCCTCCCTTTTCCTCAGACCCACACTCTGTGCCATGTGATTTTGCAGCTTCTCACACCAGTGTTTCCCTAGCCCTCGCTTTAGGTTTGGACGTATGACTAGTTTGGCTGATAGAGTGAGACGGGGGTGACAGTGTCCCCATCTTGAGTCTAGACCTTAGGAGGCCCTGCATGATCCTGCTTGCGTTCTTGTGTCTGGGCCGTTGCCATGAGAACAATATTCCTCAGTAGTCTGCTGGTCCAAGGAGGAGCAGAGCCTAGATCTGTCTGGGTATCCCCATGATCCACAGTTCCCTGAACCATTTCAGCTGAGAGCAGCAGAACCACCCGGCTGAGCCCAGCTGACCTCCAGATCCATGAGAAACAAGAAACGATTGCTGTTTTAAGCCATTGAGTTTTGGAGGTTTGTTTCACATCGATAGAGTGAAAGTTGCAGATACCAGGATGAAATCACTTTTGTCAGACCCAGACAAAATAGGGCTGAGAAGACTCAAGGAGAGCAGGCTTATGCTTACATGTCTAAGAACTGTTTCCAAGGACTTTTAAAAATGCTTTTTCTCCTTGTACTCATCTTCTGCTTGGATAAAACGTTATCACTAGACATTGTTTAGGACTGCAGTAATTCAGATAAGAAGTTCTCAGAACACATGCCCAGTAACAGCATCTCCACCCATGAACTAACAACTCTGGCTTTGAACCTCTGGAACCAATGATCTCTGTTGTAAGCAGTGTATGTAAATCTCTTTTTAACTACTAAAAGCTCCACTTACCCTTCCCTCACCAAATGCGCTGATGGCTTGCCGTTTCATGCATTCTGCACTGTAATTCTTATTTCTGTTCCTGAGAAAACCCAACATATTTAGAGATGATTTTCTCTAGTGTCTTTTATTTTCATTTTATTGTGATAAATTGTAACCATGTAGTGTCTCTTTTTTAGGACAATAGTTAACTGATATACCTGCCTAACAACCAGAGTCTCTTTCCTTCTCATCATATAATCCTGTTTTTGTTAATGATGGCAATGTGCCATCATTGGTTTAAGCCAATCAAATCCCTCCTGTTATCTTTTGCCAGATACTTTCTTTCCCAGACTTCCTTGCAGCTAGGTGTGACTACAGGATCTAGTTTTGGCCAAGGAGACATAAAAAGAAATCTTATTTCTGGGAAAGATTTTCCCCCTTGATAAAAAAAAGGAGAAAAGCATCCTTTTTCTGCCCATCCCTTTTTTTCTGCTTGGGCACTGGTGTGACTATGTGATGCCTGGTACTGTGGCAACCATCTTATCACCACGAGGTCATGGTACATATGCCCAAATAGAAGGGTGAGAAAAGCCCAAGTTCTTGATCACATTGTTGAGTGTCAGATAAACCCTGGGGCCACTAACTTCCAGCTTCTCACCAAGAACAAGTGATTAACATTATGGTTTAAACCACTATCTGTCAGATTTTTCTGTTATGGCAGCCAATTGCATTCTTCTTCTTCTTCTTTTTTTTTTTTCTGAGACAGGGTCTCACTCTGTCCAGTGATGTGATCATAGCTCACTGAAACCTCAAACTCCTGGCCTCAAGTGATCCTCCCACCTCGGCCTCCTGAAGTGCTGGGATTACAGGCGTGAGCCACTGCCCCTGGCCCCAAATGCATTCTTGAGTGGCAAGGGACATGGTGAAAGTGGAGGAGAAGAGTGTGGGTGACAAATTAGGGGTGTGTGTCATGGTGCAGTGAAAAGAACATTGTACTGAGAATTAGGAGACCTTTTCCTAATTAGCAGTATAACCTTGAGTAATATACTCAAATCCTCGGGCTGCAATTTCCTCTTCTGAGAGAAGAAGTCATGTAACTAGATGATCTCTAAGGTTTTTGCAATTCTAACATTGATTCTGAACATACAGTAAAGGCTCTGAGTGCCACAGATGGGCAAATATTCACAGAGGATTTGCGAGAACTATTAATTATGTCCAAGGAAAAGATTTAGAATAGTTGTTTTATAGCAAATGCTTAGCTCTGGGCTTGCAAATAATGAGTTTCTTTTTCGTTTCCAAGTTTGTGTCTCATATAAGTCTTACCTGCTCTAGGGGACTTTCATGAAAATGCTCATTAGATATCTCGTTTATAAAAAAACGATTTGCATGCAAGGAGCAAATGCTTCCTTTTCAGCAGCAGGTGTTGTGGGATAGAGAGAAACATGCTGGCTAATGCCTTGTCATCCAAATTCACAGAAATTTCTGGTATCCTGGGCAGGTTTGACACCATTCTGGGGAGAGAACTAAGGGAACACATCTGAATAAATTAGTCTATTTATTTAGTTTCTGGTTCTGCAGAATATAGCTTTGGCAGGATCCCAGAGAAGTATCAGCAGGGAAAAAAAAATTCACATTATTTTCTGTTCTAGCCAACAGCATTTTCCTGCCCAGACTCTGCAAAACAGACTTGCTTAGCTCTGTAGCCTCCTCCAGCTGCTGCGGTTTCTCCCTGGCCTTGTGGTCGCCCCGGCTCAGTTAGGTTTAGGTTTCTCAGTTAGGCTTCCTCGGTTCTATCACTTTCCTTCCACACTATTTTTCTTTCATTTCTCTATGCTCTTCCCCACAATGATATCCATTAAACTTTGTCTTTTTCTTCCCTTTCTTCCTACCTTCTATTTTTTCTCCCCTATCACCCTCTCCTTTATTCAACTGTTACATTCTGAAAGGCTCCTTTGACGTTTGTGCATCAATGTTCCTAAAATCTACCTAGAACTCTGCGGGTCACGGTTTGTCTGATGTAATCATACAAAGTATTTTTACCAGCTACTATTTGCTGTTCAAAGAGAATTTCAAAGCTATGATCCTGCTCTGTATTCCTGATAGTATTTTGTAGTATAATTTTTAAGTCTATAAACATGTTGGATGAAAGTGGAATTTAAGAAGAAGGGCGAATTCTAGAGTGAAACCAGGGCAGGGCAGTGTAGACGCCCCAAGCACATGAACTGCATTCATTTAAATACACATTTTACATTTACTGAAGATGACTGTGAAATTCCAAAACACCGAGCTTGAGACTACAGAGAGATGGATCACCTAAGGCACATCTTGTCATAGATGGAGCTTTCACAGAAGAGGAGCAGGCTGGCGTCAAGAAAGCAAAAATTTCCACTTTCAGCCACACTTGCCCAGGGATACATCAAAATTAATGTTGTGTTTCATCCTAATGCATTCTAGCCAGCTGAAGAGGATCCAAACACCAAACCCTTACTAGATCTAACCAAAGACTCTTTTCTGACTAATAAACAACTGGATTTGTTTGAATCAACCAGGTACAGACCTCTGGGTTCATTGGGCCTATCCAGAGTGTGAGTGTCCAAACCTTAATCACCGTGAGCTCCAAATTAAAAATCCCTGACTTTCCCCTGTCTGCTAAGTAGTCAGTGAATTTCTTCACTAGTGTGTGCTTCCTGGCCTGGCAAGTTAATAAAATTGGCTTTGTGGATTTTATTTATTTTATTATTTTATAGCTCTAGTGGTCTATGTTTTATTATTTTTCAGAACATAAGCTGTAGGGGAGCCAGCTAGCATGTAACATCTGGCAGCAGCCTATAAGTAATTATGCACATTAAGGACAACTGGGAAGAAAAAAAGATAGAAACCAAAAAATAAAGAACATACAAAAAACTCAAAGCAGTAACAGCAGCAGCAACAAAATAATAACAGCAAATGTCACTCATCAGGTAGGCTTGCAATAAAATGAGACCCAAAATAATGTCTTGGTTCAGGTCATTTTAACCAGGTGTTGGCTTCAACTGGATTAAGCCAGTTTCAGTAGTGGTCTCGATTTGAATAATGTCTCTTTGCTTGGTTTAGCATTCAAAATTTAGCAGCCTGATAAAGAGCCAAGGCCATAATTTTAACAAAAATTACTTGCCTGCTACTTTTAAATTATTCACCAGGTATGCTGCGAAATCTGGCTAGTTTAGGTAGGAGCTGTGCGTGTTTGACTGTTGTACTATGAAACCTGGATTTACTCGGAAGAATCCTCCCTGAACCTTAGTTCCTTTTGTTTTGTGGCCTTATTAAAGAGACTCAGGAGATTTTCAGATCTTAGTAATGCTTCTGCAGCACAGCTTTCAGACTTTGGGAATTATCCGAATCCTGTACATGGTTCCTTACTGAAAGAAACATCCGGCACTTTCCCCATAAGTATATTTTCCTCTTACATTAAGATGCTGTTATGATTTGTGTTTCCCCTCATGGAATATTACTAATGTACTTCATATTTGTGAAGGGAATTTATTGAAAATGTAGTGGAATCTAATTGTTATAATCATTATTGTAGCCTTAAAAATATTACAACCCAATCTTGTTTCTGCCTCTAACTGTTAATATCTTTCAGGGATTTTGGTCCATAATACAAAATATATTGTACTTTGCATGTCCAGATTGAATTGGGACCCAATGTCTTTGACGGTAGCCTTCCCTTGTATTGTTATCTTCAAGTTGCTTTTATTCCGTGCCTACCATCTAGGGCTTTATCTTGGGAATAAACAAAAGGGTGATGGAGTAGTTCCCTCTGCCTTCCGGGAGCTCCTGTTAAGCTATCTCCCTTCTTTCCTCCCTCAAACACCTGACAACAGGCAGAAGAATGAGCATAAGAGGAGTCCTTTGATAATTCAAGAGATAAGCCAGAGCAAGAGCCCCACCCAAGAATGAATGTTTAATGGCACGCTTCAGGAATGTAGACAGCAGAGGAGTGTGAGCCAGGGGTGGGAGTAGATCAAAGGAAGGAGGTTAAATAATGGTTATCTCTCATCCTTTTATAGTTTCTTGGAGGAATGTATCAGTTATCAATGGCTGCATAACAAGCCACCCTAAAACACAGTGGCTTAAAACAATGATTTATTATCTCTCACGATTCTCAGGGCTGGAAATCTGGGTGGTTCTGTTACTTGTCTTGCCTGGGCTAACTCGCTTGACTGTTTTCATCTGACAGTTTGGGGTTGAGGGTCTAAGACGGCATCGCTCGCTGTCAGCTGATGTGTGTTGGCTGTGCGTGAGGGTGTCTCTGTTCTTTCTCACATGGCTTCTTACCCTCCAACAGACTAGAGTGGGCTATTTCGCAGCACAGTAGTCTCAGGGTCTTAAGGCCTCGGCTTCAGAACTTGTACAATGCTATTGCTACTACTCTCTTTTGGTCCAAGCGGGTCCCAAGGACATTCCAGATTCTAGGGGTGGAGAAATAGACTCCACCTTCTAATAGGAGGAACAAAGGGACATAGACCCAAGAAGCCGTGATCCACTGGGCGCCATGATTGTAACAATCTGTCACAGCAGAAGTGGGGTCAGAAAAGTGGGGATGGAGGGCAGGCTGGAAGGTAGGAGAAATATCCTCTGAACATCGAAGATAAAGACTTTCATTAGAATCTTTGTTCTTGTCTTCTGTTCCAGGATTCTTGTGTGTCAGCAAAGGGTAGCTGTCTCCAGTTTTTTGTTTCTGCAGATACTGACTCAAAGGGCTATATAAGGACAAATGATCAATGCTAGCAATTTTATTAAAGTTTGGCACTCAGGGGATGAAATATAAAATAGAAAAGTGGAACAAGTGAGAATAGCAAAGAGATGAGTGAAGGATACATACCCAGACACACAGATACAATGAAACAGATTTTATCAGGAAATTATATGCATATTCCAGACTGTATGTATATATTTGAGCATACACACGAAATGCCTTCTGCTGTAACATAACTTTAACTTTATGGTTGAAGTTTTTAAAGATAGTCTCCTTTTTTGTAGCCCTAGAATTTGGGTAGGCTGTCACCAGGTGATGAATGCACGCTTTAACTGAGAGCCACATGGGGCCTTTTAGTCAAGTCTCTTAGAGTCATAATCATGAACTTCCTGCATTTAATCAGAAAACATGTAATTCTTTATTAAAGGAATTAAACCTGAAAAATCTTCAGCAACTCATTCTTTAGAAGTTGAAGTTTAGAAAATATTCTCATAGCACATTTTGTACCTTTCTCATCAATCTTTAACTTTTCCTTATTCATTTTCTCTGAATCTAAAATCAATAGTCTTTCCAAGTTAGTTTTTCTCTAAACAGCTACTATCATCTTTCTGGTATAGCCACGGGAATACTTCAGTGTTCTTCCCTTCTGAGGTTATTGGACTCAATTAATAAAATGGCTTTAGTTTACTTTCCACCATGCTATGCCTCTGTTTTCTTTGTCATGCAGAAGTGAAAAAAAAAATAAAACAGAGGTAAGATGCTACAGGGATCCTAATTGTGTCTTTATTCACTGCTAGTTTACCCTTGAATTTTTATTTTTGCAGAACTTCCTCATCTTTTCCTTCTTTTAATTGACTTTTTAAACTGGAACTAGTTTGGCCTGAATGAAACATAGGCACTTACACTTTCTCTTTCCATTGTAACCAACGACCACTTCCTTATAAACTGCTATCACATCAGGCTTCTATAGAAACTTCCCTGATAGACCTGCAACAATTTTTAACAGTTTGAAAACCAGTCTTCAAAGGTTTGAAGACTTATACCACTTTTATTATATATATTATATTATATTAATGCCTTCTTTATTTCTTGAGCAGGTAAACAAGAAAATAAACAAGAAAACGAAAATCACTCATTTAGTGATTACTACTCTAAATTACATGTCTTAACTATATCTCAAGCTGAGACATCTTTTTGAGAAGTATTTTAATTAGTTCTAAATGAGCTTACATATCTCTCTTTCCCCTGCAGTCCTGGAATAACACAAACAACTGCCCTCCTCACCTACCAACCAAACGCAACAGTGTATCTCCCCTTGGACCTGAGGTGTGGCAGCTCCGCTTGGGCAAGGATTTTGTCTCTACGCTCTGTGTGAAGGTGTTCAAGACGATTCTGATTTCTCAGTTCTCTGGAGGGAGTCTTGGGGGTAGTTAGTGTCTGCTGAACCTTGATATAGCAGTGCAAGGTCAAAACCAAATTTGCTCAATCTTGAGTTATTGAAGTTGGAGGAAAGCGAAGTCATTACTGGGTGCAACATCTGGTGTTCTGGTCCCAAAGCCACAAGCAGAATGTTATAGTCCCTGAAGCTTAACAATTTTGGATTTTATGTAGTGGTTTAAGTTTTTCACAGCCCGAACTCAATTAAGTTCCACAGTCCACTGTGGAGGTGGAGATGAAAATGTCACAAATCTTTGCAGTAGATACAATATCCTGTCTTTGATCAATCGTTTGCATAAACACCAAAACTTCACCTGCAATTCCAAGAGAACAAAAGGATCTCCGGAAGTGACTCTGGTCTATGGATTAGGTCAATGCTACAGGTCCTCTGCTCTAGACTACCTGTCAATTTTCTCAGCTGGCCACGTGGAGGGCGTTACAGGGCCAACCGTACATAGTTGAGACCAATGGCATGTGCCTACACAGCAGAACGGACCAGTGGATGGGCAAAGAAGATAGCTCTATAGCAAGGGTGTGAATGACACCTCCTGGTGTTGGTGAGAATGGATCAACAGGCATAGGCACAAACTGCTATCAGGGCTGTGAATAAGAGTAACATTTCCTCGACAGTACTCAGGCAATAGAGAATCCGTGTGGTTACATACCATTATTTAATTGGCTGTTTAGGGTTTCATTGTATGGGTATGCTATAATTTATTTAACCAAGATTTAAGTTGTTTCCAAATTTTCAATATCATAAACAATGTTTAATGAACTTGCTTGTGTGTATTTCTCTGTGAACTTGACAGATTATAGCCTTGGGAAAACTTCCCATGAGTGGAATTATTGAGTCAAACTTCAAAAGGTTGCTACATAGTGTCAGGTGACCATCTAAAAAGTTGCATGCTAAGATTATAAATCAATTACCTATGTTTTCTTTTAGCACTTTAATTAAAATGTGTATTTTTACATTTATATTTTTGCTCCCTCTGAAAATTATTTTGGTATAGAGACTTGTCATTTCTATTTTTCCAAATGACTAGTCAGTTTTCCCAACTCATTTTGTTAAATAGTTCACCTTGATTATATATCAGATTCTCACACATACATAAGTCTGTTTCTGGATTCTGGATTCTATGCTATGGAGCTTTCTGTTAATTATTGTATAATTATTTAATGTTTATTCTTGTATAGTATGTTTATAATATCTAGTGGGACAAATATATACTCATTATTCTGCCTGCCTATTTATACATGGTTATTCTATCAGAAGAAACTTGAAAATTTTCTTTCCATAACAAAGACAAAGGTCCTAAAAGAATTTTGACTGAGATTTGCACTGAATTTAGATCTAATTCAGGAGAATTGTTATTTTTACCATATGGAGTACACGTTAAAAAAGAAAATGTAGTTTTCCTTGTATTCAAGCATCCTATGTCCTTCCATAGAATGTTATTGTTTTCTTCACATGCATATGACTTATTAAACTTTATTCTTAGGAATTTTCTTTTTATTTATTTATTTTAGAGACAGGGTCTTGCTCTGTTGCCCAGGCTGGAGTGCAGTGGTGTGATCATGGCTCACTGCAGCCTCAAACTCCTGGGCTCAAGATATCCTCCTGCCTCAGCCTCCCAAATTGCTGGGACCACCATGCCTGGCCCTTGATGGTTATTATTAAAAGGATTCTCCTGCCTAGTCCTACCTCTCTAGCTTGTTCCTGCCTTCTCCTCCTCCTGCCTGGGTCCTTGTATCCCTGGTTCCAGGCTGCAATGCAGGCCTCGTTGTCCTAGTAAATAAGAGAGGAAACAACCAACCTCACAAGACTGCCCAGAAGTGACCAGCAATGAAAACATGAGCTTCTGTCTGAGTGCCTGGCATCTATACCTGGGATTGACTTCCACAGGCCGGGCTGGGGTGGCTGAGGGCTCAGGAGTTGGGGCTGGGAGCTGGTACCAGCAATGCCTCTTACCCTGGCGGTGGGAAATCAGCCTGGCGTGCTGTGTGGGAGGCATCTAGGCCCCTTCCCTGGGATGCTCTTTTGCACCCGTATGCAAAGTGAAATATTCTGGGGGGACAAAGGCAGCCCTAGCTTTGAGAGGAGCAGGAAATCTCTCCAGGGCTCTGACTCCTAGAAAGAACAATCTCTAGAGAACAGGGAGCTCTTGTATTCCAAGGAAGACTGAAAAGAAAAAAAGAAAGAAAAGAAAAAAAAAAGAAAACAGGGGGAGCTTGATCTTTTTTTTAGTTCTGATTTCTATCTCAGTCATTCAAAATCAAGCTTTAAAAATAAGCTCCTATCCATTATGTTTTAATAATTATCATGGGGCTTAAAGTGATTAATAATGGAAAGTTTTTGTTTAAATATTAAACATTAATGGTTTTGTTCTGTGCTTGAGAACTGGAGGCAGATGTTGGAAATGGGTTAATAACATGCTCTGGCCCTGGGGTCCAGGCTGATGCTGTCTGGGCTGATGACTAAGGTGACCTCTGAGATCTGCCGTCTCCCACCTCACCTTCCTTCTCCCGCCCCGCCTTGGTCCCGTCCTGGTCCTGGGCTGCATTCACAAAAGGCTTTTGCATTTTTGTTTTCTTGAACAACCAATAGATCTGTTAGGAATCTATTGTCATTGTTTCTTTTCTTTGAAGACTGCTCTGAGGCTCAGAAAGCCAAATCCCTTATCTTAGTAATAATGGCTGTTATCTGGCACTGAGCTGACACTTTATATACATTATGCTATTTAAAGTTTACAAGTACCCTGAGGGCTGCGCAGTATCATTCCTATTTTAAATATGAGGATTCTCAGGCTTACCAATGTTAAATTACTTCCCAAGGATGCCCAGCTTGTGAGCAGAAGGAAGATTTGGAATCAATTTTTATCTGATTCCAAATAATCACTCTTTCCATTGCATTTCCATTCCATTCCATTCACCTAAGTAAATAATAGCTAAATAACTGAGACATGATTCCACTTTTGCTGGACAACCCCTTTCTCTTCTCTGAGTGCGTGGTATGCCAATGATGATTTCAGAGAGTAAATAACCTGGGGTAATGGCGTAAAGATAACAGAAAACACACGGGGTGTCAGCGTGTGCCACCCATGGTTCTAAGTAGTTTGTAAGCATTAAATCATTGAGTCCTCACAACTATCCCATGATGTGTGTCTTAGTATGTTCAGGCTATTATACCAAAATCCCACAGACTGGGCGGCTTATACACAACAGAAATTTATTTCTCACAGTTCTGGAGCTAGGAAGTCCTGCATAAATTACCGGCAGCTTGAGTGTCTAGTGAAGACCTGCTTCCTGGCTCATAGACGGTGCTCTCTTGCTGTGTCCTCACATGGTAGAAAGGAGAAATGCGTTCTCTGGGGTTTCTTTTATCAAGGCGTTCATCCTGTTTATGAGGGCTCTACCCTCGTGACCTAATCACCTCCCAAAGGTCCCACCTCCTAATACTATCAATATCACCTTGGAAGTTAGGAGTTCAACCCAGGGATTTTGGGGGACACAGACATTCAGATCATAGCATGTAGGTTCCACTATTATTCTTCCATTCTATAGTTGAGTCACAGAGACGTTAGGTAACTTGTCTAATGTTAGATGACCAGTAAGTGACTGTGTTGGGATTCGAACCCAAGCAGCTGGATCCAGAGTCCTGTGCCCTTAACCATTTACACAGGGCCTCTCTAACTGGGTTAGATGTGTTTCTTGAAGACAGCAGATACTTGGCTTGTATTTTTTTTTTATTTTATTCATTTAGCCAGCCTGTGTCTCTTGAGTGGGGAGTTCAAGCCATTCACATTTATTGAAAGAATTGAGAAGTGGGGTGGATTTCTGTTGATCCTGTTGAGTAGAACTTTATTGCTTTCTTTTACTTCTTGAGCCATTGTGGTGTCTGGGCTCTGAGTTTTACCTTTGGGGATGATTTTACACTGGTGTCTATCTATCGTTCCTTCTGTGTATAATGAAGTTCTGAGTATTTCCTGCAGGGCAGGTCTGGTCTAGACAAATTCCCTCAGTGTTTGTTTGTCTGAGAAAATCTTTATTACTCCCTCATATAAGAAACTTAACTTTGTAGGATACAAAATTCTAGGCTGGCCATTGTTCTGTTTGAGAAGACTGGCCTGTAAGGTCTCAGTTGAGAAGTCTGCAGTTAGTCACATGGGTTTACCTGCTGCTTTTGCCTTCTGGCTTGTAGGAGTACCCTTTTTGTGTTTACTTTGGCCAGTCTGATGACTATGTGTCATGGTGATTGCCTCTTCATGATGAATCTTGCAGGGGTCCTTTGAGTTTCTTGTACCTGGATATCTAGATTTCCAGCAATGCCAGAGAAATTTTCCTCAATTATTCCCTCAAATAGGTTTTTCAACCCTTGTGTATTTTTTTTATTTGCCTTCAGTGATGCCTATGATTCTTTTTTAGGGGGAGAGGGGGACAGAGTCTCATTGTTTCCTGGGCTAGAGTGTTGTGGTGTCAGCCTAGCTCACAGCAACCTCAAACTCCTGGGCTTAAGCAATCCTTCTGCCTCAGCCTCCCGAGTAGCTGGGACTACAGGCATGCGCCACCATGCCCAGCTAATTTTTTCTATATGTTTAGTTGTCCAGAAAATTTCTTTCTATTTTTAGTAGAGACATGGTCTCGCTCTTGCTCAGGCTGGTCTCGAATTCCTGAGCTCGAACGATCTTCCTGCCTCAACTTCCCAAAGTGCTAGGATTACAGGCATGAGCCACCGTGCCCAGCCACCTATGATTCTTATGTTAGACCTGTTTACATAATCCTATATTTCTTGTAGGTTTTATCTGTTGTTTTTGTTTCTCAGTTCTTTCTCTTTGACTGACTTGTTTAACTCAAAGATGTTGTCTTCAAGATCTAAGATTCTTTCTTCTGCCTGATCTAGCCTATTCTTAAGGCTTTCTACTGTGTCTTGTATTTCCTTGAATGGATTTTTCATTTCCAGAAGTTCTGTTTGATTTTTTTTTTATAAATCTGTTTCCTTAGTAAATTTTTCATTCATTTCCTGCATTGTTTTTGTGGTTTCTTTGTGCCGCATTTGTATTTTCTCTTGTGTTTCACTGAGCTTCCTTACAATCCAT
>CAUYPO010024797.1:0-28260 GCA_963574435.1 Cheirogaleus major | reverse complement strand
CACATAACATATCTCCATGCACACCCTCCTGAAAATATGTCTCACAAAAACAAGCACTGTTGCCTGTTGTCAACATCGGCAGACCTGTCAACCTGGATTGCATACCATGGTGACTGATAATCCTCTCTAACAATTGTGCCTCAGTGTCCTCTGCTATTTCATCAGTGCGTCTAGTTATGGTGCTAGCAAAAGAGGAGCATGTGCCACCTCTTAAATGAACTGCAGCCTCTCCTAAAAGTTCATGGTAAATGTCCTCAGCAGCAGGCAGGCTCAACTCTCCACCAATAGTAAAGGGCCTCTTAGCTTTAGCAATGCTGTTAGCCACTAAGAGTGATGCTCTCAGTGCAGACACATTTGATTAGTTGGTGGTGGCCTTCAATAATTTCTTCTGTTCTTCATGTTCATGGTTTTTTTGCTGTTTTTTTTTTAAATCTCCAAAGGCTTGTCTTTCAATGCAGGGTGTTTGGTCTCCATGTGGCAAAGAAGTTTGTGAAGGTTTTGTGGCTTCATTGGATAGCCAGTGGACACATGTTATACAGATTGGGCTTGCAGAATGTGAATCACCTGTTACAATGAACCTGTAATTTAAGTAGGATTCTTGGTATTTTCTTTTAAATGCAGCTTTCATTTTGTTGACAGTCTGAGAGTCTTCTGCTGTTTCATCATTGGGCCTTTCCCCCTTTTCAAAGAAGCTCTCCAGTGACATTTGTTTTTCACTCATTTTTGCTAGGGTTAGCTTGTGGGCTTACCCACACTGTGACTGAGACAAGTGGGCAGGGTGGGAAAGCGGCACAGATGGAAGTGGTAAATAAAATAATGGGTGGGCCATGCATGGGCTACAATAAATGTCGGATACTGACTTAAAGCTTGCCACCACATGCAGCTTAATTGTCACTTGCCACTCACTGATAGCATTTTGATATGAGTCTGCAAGCAATTGATTTATTATGGTCTCTGTGCAGTCAAACCTCTCTGCTTATGATAATCTGTATTTGCAGCCACTCTCCAGCACTAGCATCACCACCTCAGCTCCACCTCAGATCATCAGGCATTAGAGTCTCATAAGAAGCACAGAGATCACTTGCATGTGCAGTTTACAGTAGGGTTCATGCTACTATGAGAATGTAATGCCACCGCTGATCTGACAGGAGGCAGAGCTTAGATGGGGATGCCAGCGAGCAATGGGGAGCGCTTGTGAATATAGAGGAAACCTTACTTGCTCCCCGCCACTCACCTCCTGCTCTGCAGCCTGGTTTCTAAGAGGCCACAGACTGACACTGATCCATGGCCCAGGGGCTGGGGACCATAGCTACAGATAACATACAGTTTTCCAAAGATGTACAGATTTGTTCCCACACCTATTAGAAAAGCAGAGACACCTTTTACAAACAAAACATGTGGATCCCAGGTTCCTTTCCTTGTTTTATATACATGCAAAGATATGTGTGTGTGTGCACGTGTGTTTACATGCACTTTTTAAAATATAAGTCACAAAAGAGTACTTAATATGTACCTCATGCAATGGACCCTGCTACTTTCTATTCTATTCTCTTGTTAATGCTGGTATCCTCACAAATTATTTCGTGACTTATTAAGGTGTTACCACTCACTAATGAAGCAAGGATTCAGTTTGTAGACAAGGGACTAGATCAGTGCTCATCAAACTCTCTGTTGCGAAGGACCAGTTTTCAAATATTTTACAACTCTCAGTCCTTCATATACTGACTGATACTTTTGTAAAACACAATAACAACAAATTATTAGAAAAATGAAGTGAAAAAAAACTCCCACAGACTTATAAAATGCAAGCCCAATTTTTTATTATTAGATTCAATAGACATAGAACTGGATGTTGGGGCAAGATCAAATTCCTATTTAAAAGTTCCCGAATGCTTACTCTGTTTCTATACTTAGTTTCTGCATGCTGCGACAGTGGTGGATTCCAACGGTCCTTGGACCACACTTTTAGTAGCTCTGACTAGATGGCTCCTAAGGGCCCCACCAGCTGTGACAATGCAATGATTTTTTGTTTTCCAGGAACTGCCACTTCCTCAGGCTACCTTAGTCAGTGGGGGCTCAGGGAGGCATACGTGTGGCAATAAGAGAGACACACATCACAGGAGCATCTGGCAACAGTGGCCTCCCAGGGAGGGAAATGTCACATGGGCACTGGAAAGATCTAACACAGAGGTGGCCCTTCATCTCTGTCCTGTTCACCACAAGCAGGGCTGGGCTGTCCTCTCAAGCTGTTCCTCTGTGTTCATCTTCCTAATGCTCCTCATGATACTGACTGATTCTTTTTTGGAGTTTCCCGGTTCAAATTCCTGAGACACTTTATTGCCCTATTTAATTGTCACTTCTGTCACTGCAGAACTTTGTGCACTACTGGAGTTATTTGCCAACATTCAGACTGGCTGCCTCTAGGTGAGGGGTTGGCCAGGCATCCAGTCAGAGGGCAGAGAGTGGGCTCTCGTGGTACAGCCATGGCCGTCCTCCTTCGAGGAACAGTCCAGGGCCTCTTCCTCAGCACAGCAGACCATGGGCAGGACACGGCCAGCTTTTCTTTGAAGAGGACTTTAGAAAACATTCACACAACCAAAATGCATTTTACAATTCTTTATTCCCAAACCCTGAATATACCTGAAGGCCACTTTTTAGGAGACAGAAGAAGGGTAACACTGTCACGCATAACTGCAGCCACTGCTCTGACTCCACTGCTGTCCTACCTGGTACTAGATTAAAGAGAGATGCTGGGGAATTTACTCATGCCCAGTGGGGTACTTCTGCGTTCCTCTAAAGTCAGGAGACCTTTTGTCTTTGTGACGTTCGCAAGTCTTCCGATTAAATGGTAGTTTATATTGTCCCCCCTATAATGCAGTAAAGTATAATTTCAAAAAAATGATGACAAACTCAATGAAAGATATAGAACAAGGAGGGTGTACTGAGATGTAGACAGTGGGTGGTGAACAATTTTCCCAAAGCTAACAGATAATCATTGCCCATCATAAATTAATCCAAATCTGAGAAAATTATAATTTAACCCTTATATTTTAAGGGTTGACCATGAACAATCACAGCTAGTTATGTCAAATCTTTGAATGCTAGAGTCTGTTCTTATATCTCTACCCCTTGTCCTTTCATTTATGTCATTTCATACCAAAATGAACAGGCCTATTACTTGATGTTTAGATTTCCTAGGCTTGTCCACATCTCCCATATATAAGACATAATGTGTATAAAGTGCTTAATACAATGTCTGCTGCCTGGTAAGCACTCAATAAATGTTAACTCTGACATACATATATATTAAACCTATACTAGCAAGATTGCTTGAGTTATTTTTTGTGCAGGTGGTTGTATTGATGTCTGCTTAGGTTATAGCTATCTTCATTACTCAATATGATTCTGCTTTCCTCTTAAGTTTAGCGAGGTGGTGTTTTTCTGCGATGGTCTCCTCCACTAGTTTTTAAGCTCCTCTTGGAAGGTCTTTTACAGCCTCCCTAACACCTTGCAGTTATTAGCACCAAGAATGCTCTGTGCACAGTGGGCACCCAGCTAATACTGCTGGCTGGCTGACTGATTGATTTACTATGCCTCCCCCACATCCCATTATAAACTTTCATCACTGCAAATACGAGAACCTCCTTATCTACATCTCGTGCCATCCAGAACAGTCTTCCTAGATCTCCCTGCCTCATTGACTCACCATCTCATTTCACCCTTTCTTCGCTTTCCTGGACATTCTAACTTTGTATTTCTCCCTAGACTATCATTTTTTAACTCAGTACACACACACATTATTTAGTTTTAGAAAATATTCTCTATTTGCTCCTATATCTTAATTTGACTGTACCTATTTCTATGCTGCCTGCTAGTATAAATGAAACAATAGCTCAAAGAACAACTTTTAAAAAATGAAAAGCTCCATACAGGACTTTCAGGAAAATTAAACACATACTTTAGACCAGGGGCTGAGTCTATGGGAGAGAAAGCTTCCTTAGCTCATCTTCTCTGTGAAGCCGTGTTTGGGTGAATGTTTTTAAAGACACTGTCTGAATATGGAGGGGGGTTGGGATGAGATGAAGCCTTGGCCATCTGGATGAGAGAGATTCAGATGCTGAAACAGATCTCTGGAGTTAATGAATTTCACAGTCCTTTGCCCTTACTTCGCTTCGGTCTCAGACTAGGAACAGACACCTGGTGTGGGCTTGCTAAATGGCAGACATAAGTAAGGAAGTGAAAAAGAGGTGAGGCAAACTTCACTTCTATGCAAACTGCTCTCATAAATCTAAGCAGGTAGTTCTATAAAAATGAAGGCAACTCATGCAGCCTCTTGGCTCTGTGTTGAGCACAGCACCAAGGTTCACATGCATTTATACACCTGCGGCTTTTTTTTTTTTTGTAAATCAAATCTGGCCTAATTACAGGATTTCATTGTATTTTCATACGTATAATAATCTAGTTTACCCTGTAAATGATTCATTTACAATTCAATTAAACAGTCAAGGAGAACAAAATGTTAAAATAAACATGTGTTTAAATAAGATACAATGCGTATAATTAGACATAACACATACCCATATCTTAGTGTTTGATTTGCATAATAATACAAAATAGGTCATTTGAGGCTATGCCAAATATCGGGGATTAGATGACCTTTAAGTTCCTGCCAAGCTGGAGAGTCTATGATTTTGTGATCTGAATGAAAAATGAAAAATTTACTGCGTCATCCAAATGTTTACAGGAATCCAGCTGTTTGATGTCAGGTAGACAAAACACCCAGGCAACCGACAGAGGCGTTTCATTTTTATCCAGATGTTTTTGTATCGTGTTGATTTAGCCTGACACATAGCAAAGTTAAGTCACTTACTCAAGATTTGTGACAAAATCTTCTGAATATGCTGGCAACAAAATTGCTTAGAGGTTTTCCATTTTAATGCCAGTAGCACAAATGTTTGCTACTGCCCCACTGGTAGCTTCTGAATCTATGAGATGAAAATAGTCAATTCGGTTCCCTCCATTCTCCAGCTCTTTGCTCTCCTCACTGTCCCTGTCCCTCTCCCCCTCGGAAAAGGTCTGTGTTAACCTGCGCTCTGACCCCTGACAAAGTGGGCTCCTCGATCACAGGGCTGTGCATTGTGGCCTTTGTCACGGAAGCTGCTTCTGTTCACAGTGATCACTGTGTCTCTGAGACGTTGCTATCTGGGCCAAGGGCTGGCCCGATCAGAATTTCTAGCCATCCTAAAGGTTGATTGCAGTACAGGCAATCACAGCCACCATTCATCCTCCCATTATCATGATTGATAATATAACTCATCTAGATTTGGCTGTGATTTGCAGGCCTGGCTGAGGTGACTGATGCTGGACAAAAGTCCTATGCACACGCCCATAAAATCTAAATACTGTCCTTGGGTTTGCAGCTGTAGCTACCATATGCACAGCCCTGTGCTGTTTGCAAATCAGCCTCTTTGACTTCACTTCTTCTGGTTGCCTTGACTCCCAGTGCCTGTTTGCTGCACTTCCCAGGCCCATCTGGTCCCTCCCATGCCCCAGATGTCTCAAGCTTGACCACTCAGTTTGAAATCGTGCTCCTAAAGCATCTTCCTCTGCAATCCTTCCTGGCTTCTTTTCTGCAGCATGCTACAGCCTCACTTCCTTTACCATGATCTCCCTCCAGATCTCTGCACAGGCCCTGCTGTTGCTATTTAAGCCCTGCCTGAACCTGGAGAGTGTGGCCTTGTGTGCCCAGAGGGCTGGTTCTAAACCAAATTCCGTATGCAACCTTGAGCAAGTCACAACACCTCTGGGGGCCCCACTGGCCTAACTTTAACATGAGGGTTCATGTTTAGTTGGACTAAAATAGGTCCGAGGTCCCCTCCAGTTCTAAAATTATATTATGTCTCTAATACTGTTGGACTGGCTGCCTTCCAAGGTGCCACTGCTCATCATTCTATCTAGTTGTTACACAGGGATTTTAGGAGGGATGAAAAAATGAGACTCCAGGACTAATATCTTGAAAAATTATAAAATGTGTCTGCTACCTTTCTCATCTTCATGAGCCCCTTCTTTTTCTTCTGTGTTGAATTTAAAACTCAGAGATTTAAACATCCGCATTATGACAGTTCTGTCACTTCCTCAAATTGCACAGTAAAAACAGAGAAAGGTGCAGGTTAGCTTAGATCCCTGAGTGTTATACAAGCAACAGTGCTTCTGGGCCCAAGATAGGGGGCATGGTAGAAAAAGATGCTGCACACAGGAGCCAGAAGGGAGTGAGAGCCGATGGGGAAGAGAGAGATAAGAGGCCTGCTGGAAAGTGCCTGAGTTCAGGTGAGTGCTCACCTGGAGTATGTGCGCTCACCTGGAGCATCCAATCAGCACTTTCTCTGCAATTTAGATATCTTAATCCCACATGAACATACACCTAAAGAAAAAAAGAAATGGCATATGAACAGTGTTTGGGTGCTTCCAGTGTTTAGACTTTCAGATAAACAATTTTCCATGGTATTAAGAGCTTGTCCTAGCCAGGCAGGGTGGCTCATGTCTGTAATCCCAGCACTTTGGGAGGCTGAGGCGGGAGGATCGCTCAAGGTCAGGAGTTCAAGACCAGCCTGAGCAAGAGTGAGACCCTGTCTCTACTAAAAAATAGAAAGAAATTAATTGGTCAACTAAAAATATATAGAAAAAATTAGCCGGGCATGGTGGTGCATGCCCGTAGTCCCAGCTACTAGGGAGGCTGAGGCAGAAGGATTGCTCAAGCCCAGGAATTTGAGGTTGTTGTGAGCTAGGCTGACACCACGGCACTCTAGCTCGGGTAAAAGAGTGAGACTCTGTCTCAAAAAATAAATAAATAAAAGAAAGAAAAAAAAAAAAGCTTGTCCTTTTCTGGCAAGGACGGTCCAGGGCAGATCACATTAAATGTTTTCTCCTAACATTTTTTTTTTTTTTGAGACAGATTCTCACTCTGTTGCCTGGGCTACAGCAACCTCAAACTCCTAGGCTCAAGCAATCCTTCTGCCTCAGCCTTCCAAGTAGCTGGGGCTACAGGCATGCGCCACCATGCCTGGCTAAATTTTTTTCTATATATTTTTATTTGTCCAGCTAATTTCTTTCTATTTTTTTTTTTAGTAGAGATGAGGTCTTGCTCTTGCCCAGGCTGGTCTCGAATTCCTGAGCTCAAACAATCCACCAGCCTCGGCCTCCCAGAGTGCGAGGATTACAGGCATGAGCCACCTTGCCTGGCCCTCTCCTAACATATTTATGCAACTAACGTCAAGTTAATGAACATCCAGGGAAGTTTCCAAGAAGTCACACAGGGTATCAGCCTAAGGGGGGAATGTTGAAGTGAAAAAGGGGGCACTTCTGCACCCTCTCCTTATGTGAATGAAGCAATGGGGTTGTTTTTATAATTTGAAACCACTGGCCGGTACAGTGATTGACTTTCCACAACATACTCCAGTGAAGATTTTAAAAAAAATCACTGGGATTATCCTTGATTTGGGCCTCTGAGCTTAGGGGTGGTTCTGAATAAGCAACCCTATTTCCAGGTTAAACCATAAGGCAGCCAATGTGTGTCTTGTGCAGGGTTACACTGGTGAGAGTGGGACACCCACCTCTGTTTGGAGCCAGTCAGAGAAGTTATCCTGCTTTGGTGAGAGGGGCCACCGCTGAGGGAACAGAGCATGACTGGGGGGATCTGATTCACTCTCCTGCTCACCCAACAACTCTTTCACCCTCATGGGTACTCCTTGTTTCTCTCTTTCTCCCTTTTCTCATATTCATTTCAACCTCCCTCACCCAGTAGTCCATTGATTGAGGGTTTACATTAAAAATCTACCAGCATCCTATTCCTCTCCAAATCAGCTTGTCCATGGCCAGGAGGACCTTGGATCAGGATATCCTGTGTCCCAAAGTTTCCATAGGGAGCGAAAGCAAGAGGGCTCTTTGGGATGATTGGGAACAGAGATGCTAGACACGAGTGCACAGTCATTAAGAGTCCTATTGGATTTGTGGGTAGAGTGAGTGGGAAGAATCGGCCTAAAGAACTGAACTGGATTGGACCAGAGCAGAGGTGTAGTAGGTATAGGAGAGTGAGTGGATGGTTTTGGCAGCAGCTGCTGATTGAGCCAAGTTGGGGATGGAACTGACAGAGATGCAGTGGAAGACAACCTACCTAAGTAGCTCCTGAATCAGAAAGGAGCCTCCAAGTGAGAGAAGCATGGGATAAGTCTTAGCCACAGTATCCTGATGGTACATTGACACATCATGATCTCTTGGATACTGAAGAGATGGTGGGTCCAGAGAGAGCATGAGGGATCTGAGAAAGTAGGAGAGATCAACCATGCATACCTTTTTTTTATCGTCATGGGGGTTTGTTCTACAATTTTACAATTTACAAAATATAATCACACATATTATCTCATGTAATTTCCACAATTACCCAATATTACTGAGAAGTAGTTATAATTGACTCTATTTTACAGTTCATTCAACATATTTTGAGAGCCTTTTATGCAAAAGGCACTCTGTTAGATATTTGAGATACTACAACAGACAAGACTACATCTACAGTTGAAAAGTAATAGCAGCGAAGTGTGATGGATTATGCTTGAGGGAAGTAAGGGTAGCTGGGCACAGCCAGCAGGAGGACCTAATCTGGTGTAGGGGAGTATTTCCAAAAAAAGTGACATTCAAGATGAGACCTGAATAGTAAGTAAGGTTGAGCTAGGTGAGGGGCAAGGGATGATGCATGTTACAGTTAGAGCTACAGTTTACAGAAGACCCAGAGATGTGAAAGTCACAGAAAGCGAGCAAATGAATCTGGCTTACTCTAGGAACTGCAATGTGATGATCACAGCTGGGTAAAGAATGTCAGAAGGTGAATCAGAAGAAATGAAGGTGGAAAGAGTGGTGGAAACCAAGTCTTGAAGGGCCTGTTAAGGAGGAATGAGAGGTAGCAAAGAGGACACTGAGCTTTCCAACTTCAGCAGTTGGTGGATGGATAGTCATGTGGTTTTACCGAAGCAGGAAGCCTGGGAGACAGAGCAGGGTTTGAAGGAAAGATGACTAATCCAGTTTACAACATGTCATGTTTGAGACATCATGTGTCGCTGTCCAGTGAGCAGCTGGAGACAAAGGTCTGGAGCTCAGGACCTGGAGAGGAGCACAGGCTGAAGAGAGCGGTGTGGATGTTCTCCCACATGGATGGTTATTAAAGAAAAAGAAGCAGGTGAGATTTCCAGGGTGAGCAGACAAGAAGAGAAATATGCCCAGGATAGAGCTTCAAGGAACTCCAAAAGTAAAGAGAAGAAAAGAGAAAGAGAATCTGTAAAGGAGCTTAAGAAGCACGTTGTTTCTGTTGAGAGAATTTGGTTTAGAATCGGACAGCACTGGCCTTTTGTCTCTGGGTAAGTTATGAAGCCTCTCTGAGCTGTGGTATTGTCATCCCTAAGAGGGGCAATAATAGCACCTGCATTATAGAACAGCATCTAGATAGTTTATCACGATTCTAGTACATAATAAGCATATTAATGTTAGCTATTATTGTAATTATTTTAATAATAAGAAGAATGATGACAATGAGAAGCAGCAGCAGCTAGAGAAGTCAGAAGAATATCAGATGGAAGTGATGTCAGGAAAGCCGAGGGGAGTGTTGAGACAAGGAAAAACTGGTCAATAAGGACAAATGTGCTGAGAGGTCAAAACAAAAAGGCTGAAAGGGTCTATTGGGTTTAGCTACAGGTAGGACATTGTGACCTTTGCGAGATGCGTTTCAGGAGCATGAGAAGGGCAAGAGCTGGCGACAGTAGACACGGGAGAAATGAGAGTCCAGCAGCTCTGCCAAGGTGATATGGCCAACTAGCTTCGTTGTCGTCATATAGTGACCCAGACTCAGATTGTCAGACTCCAAATTCAGTTTGCTTTCCACTTGCAAGACCAGAGCAGTTAATTTAGCAAATAATCATAACTCCGTAACTTCTGCTGAGTTAACTGAGCAGAGAGAAAAATGGGGGAAAAAAGAAGAAGAAGAAAGATTGGGTAGGGGGATATAGGCGTATTCAGCAAGGGACGGAATGTGTCAAGAAGGGTCATTAGGCAGACCCATTCCCAGGAAGGGGAGGAAACTGGATAAAAGTCAACAAATATTCCTTGAATGCCTATCATGTGTCGAGCATGTGGGGACTGCAGATGAAACAGAGACATAAGACATGACTCCTGCTTCCAGAAACAAGACATTAACATGAGAAAGATTTAAGTGCTGAACAGTTGTTAAAGGCAACAATTGAAAAGCTGCCACAAAGCAATATATGATTTATTGTCAAATGAATTGTAGCATACAATGAATGCACAAACTTCTTTAGAGCTTTCCAAGGAAGGCTCGCTCAGTTTCATGTAGATGAACTGGCTCCCTTAGCAGGTCCAGGTACTGAGGTCTTCTGGAATTGTGCTGAGAGATGCGACTGCCCCTGCTAGTGGAAGGAAACAAGTCATTGTGGAGTAGACCCAGAACTACTGGCTGCCTCATAACTGGGCTACAGGATGAGAATGCTGTTCTCTACCTGGCTCAAAGGGTGTGTGTGTGTATGTGTGTGTGTGTGTGTGTTTGTATCAGAGTGAGACCAAAAATGGAGAAAGACACAGGAGTTGTCTTTCATCTGGGATGGATAAACAGACATCCAGGCACAGCGTCATAGGAAAGGGTAGACCAAAAAAAAAAGACAGAGAAAGAATACCTGGCACAGAGCAGCTCATTGGGTAAATTAATGGACAATCCAGGCAGAGTCAATCTTAAGTGTGTGAGAGAAGCTAAGCCACGTATTGGGGAATCTTTGAGTCAAACTCAATCCTGACTCTTTTTACCTGTATAATTTAGGCAAGGTTGCTTCACTTTTCTGGGCTTCCTTTTCTTTGCCAGACAAGAATAGCAATACCTACTTTAACAGGCCGGAATGGGATAACACACACACACACACATATATATATAGAACACCCAGTACATGGTCTGATGCAGAGTCGATGCTCAATAAACGTCAGTTGTCAATGACAGTTCAAGGTGTTTACAGACTGTTACCTTTTGCTGAACAAGTTTGAGATGCTTTATGAATATTAGAATATGATGCCTCACAAGACAGTGGAAAAGTGGAAAACAAATGTTATCATCCCTATTTTATGCATGGAGAACCTTGGCACTGAGAATCAGGGTTTTGCCAGAGGAATAAGCAATTCTGTGGGAGGAGGGCTGAGGGAGGGGAGAAAGCAAAGCCTCAAGAAAGATTCTCCAACGTGCTGCCTGCCTTCCCTGCCCGCCCCCCAGCCAGCCCTCCAGCCAGCCAGCAGGTGGTAGGGTCAGATTACATTTGCTCTCTGCTGCCCAGTCTCTAGCTCTGACTGGGGCTGGCTGGCTGGCGAGTTTGCAATGATGCAGTGTAACCCTGGGCATTTATTTCTCAAAAACTCAGGCAGCATTAAAGAGGATGAGCTCTCATCAGACCCAGCATTGGTTCCTTCTGAGAGCAGTCTACGAATCAGACTCTCTTGGCAGCCTTTTCCCACCTCCTCCGTGACAGCTTGATAATAGTCCGTTCTGGTGGAATTTTCTCCCCCAGGACATTCCTGCAACTGAGTTACTCTGCCCTTTCAAAACGCAGCCAGAGCCCAGTAACTGAAACAGCCTTCTGGTCTCATTAGTGTGCTACCTTTATCTGTTGTTCTGATTTGCTATTGTGGTTCCTATGTGTGTATATGATCACTTGTTAAAGTGGTCTATTTATAAGAGTCTCCTCTTCAACTTAGCGCCATTACTCAGCACCCAAGAAACAGAGGGAAATCAGTGCATCGTGCTAATGATTTCTGGGGCCCCGGTTGCTAGGAGTGAAAGTGGAGTCCCAGACCCCGACCAGGCTCTCAGGCACAGGCACCAGGGAAGCGCGTCATTGTTATGGCTGACCTTAGTGTGTGTCATGTGTTAGAAATAAGCTCCCGGAGAAAGGCAGAGTTGAGGCTGAATGAGAATTGCATGCCCATGTGCACAACTGTGATGCTTGAGAAAGGCCGGCAAGGAGAAGAGGCCTAAAATATAAAGCAAGTGTGGGGCTGGAAGGCTGCTTGGCACACAGTAGGTGCTCAGCAAGAAATGGCTGAATGTGAAAGACTAGAACCAAGGCAATCACAAGAATGCCTAAAGTGCTAGGCTGTTAGGCCTGAGGGTTGCAGTAGCGATGGATTCCAACTTACCCCAGGCCTTGGTTAAGTTCCCCATTCAGTAGAATAAGAATTTATCTATTTATAAAGCTCCAAGAAGTAGGAACCAGGCACCCCTCCTCCTCCTTTAGAACTCTATACTTCTCAGGAAATTCCTCCCTCCTGTATGGAAGCAAGCTCATTTCCTCCGGGTCTGCTCTTT
Organism: Cheirogaleus major; assembly: GCA_963574435.1. NCBI lineage: Eukaryota > Metazoa > Chordata > Mammalia > Primates > Cheirogaleidae > Cheirogaleus > Cheirogaleus major. Next base: position 15,860 of record CAUYPO010024797.1, on the reverse strand, counting down.
AGCGAGATGGGAGGCTACAGTTTCTTGGCCTTTTTTGTCCTTTTTTATTTTTTTTGGTATACTTAGGTTGACATAATTTGCTGGCCTTTTTAAGGAGTCCCTGATCCTGACATACATACCCACATGAGGCCCCAGCCTTCCCTTCTCCCTAACGCCGAGTCAGTTCCTTCCGCGTTTGTCAGGGATCTCACCAGCCCGCCCTTTACATCCTGCTTTTGCCGCTATGACTTCTGCCAAGGAATAATCGGGCTGGATATGATGAAAAGACACCGATATGTTGCTACCAATATTTCCTACTTGTCTGTCTCACTCGCTCCAATTCAGGAGTAATAGCAACGGCTAAATTAATAGCTCTCTTACCATGCACCAGGGCAATACCTGTATTTTCTCACTTTATCTTCCAGCAACCCTGTGAGGAAAGTACTAATATCTCTGAATCATAGACAAGGAAAAGGAGGCGCAGTGAGTTTGAGTGACTTGCCCGAGGTCACACCAAAGAGTGGGAGTCTGGATTTGAACTCGAAGTCGTCTTAGGCCAGAATTTGTGCTCACAACAACTCTGCCCTGAAAGTCAGCATCAGTGTCTGTGAGTCATGCTCTCTTCCCAGCAATCCCCAATGCAATCCCAATCAACTCAGGTTTACATTCTTTTCTGCTGTACTATATGGCATCAATCTTTTCCCTCTCTGAGTAAAGATTTTATTTTTCCTCCACTAGTTATTTCTTTCATACATTCCTTTTGTTCAACAAATATTTCCCGACTACCTATGGGTGCTATTCCACTATCATAACTCTGTTGGAGTTCCAGTGGCATCTTCCAAAGCCCTGGTAGTTGTAGTCTGCTTTCTACCTTTTCTCATCTCTTGCCCTTCCTTACGTATTCTCATAGAAAATAAAGTTAAGAAGGATGTTCAGGGTTTGAAATGGAAAGGACCTCAGAAGTTATCTGCCAGTCCACTCGCTTTACCCACGAAGACCCAAATCTACAGAGCTAATTGTGGCAGAGTCTTGTTCTAATTCAAACTCCTTCTCTTTCCTCTACTCCTAGCTTCCTAACTTTAGGACTGTAAAATAGAAATAGTGTTAACGTTTATCTCTTAGAGCTCTGGTGAGGATGAAATTAGTTGGTACATGGGAAGCGCTTAGATTAGTGCCTGTTAGTTTATTATTATTTTTATTCTACCTCAGCATATTTCATTATTCATTTATAAGCCAATATTTCCAAATACTTGTCATATTAAGACCTTTTATGTCCTAAATATGAACATAAAAAATGAATTTCTTCAGTTGATCTTGTGCTGCCATTAATGAGCCAATAGAAGATATTACGTATAATTTTAAAAAGCACTGTGGGCTGGGTGCAGTGGGTCACACCTGTAATCCCAGCACTTTGGGAGGCCAAGACAGGAGGATTGCTTGAGGCCAGGAGTTCAAGGCCAGCCTGGGCAACATAGCCAGATCCCACCATCTCTACAAAAAATTTTTAAAAAATTAGCCAGGCATGGTGGTACACACCTGTAGTCTCAGCTATTTTGGAGGCTGAGGCAAGAGAATCCCTTCAGCCCAGAAGTTTGAGGCTGCAGTGAGCTAAGAATCACTGCATTCCAGCCTGGGTGACAGAGTGAGACCCTGTCTTAAAAAAAAAAAAAAAAAAAGCACTGTAAAGTCTTCCCAGCCCTGCTTCCCCACTCAGGAACCTTGGCAGGGTCAGGTCATGCATTTTCCTTTGCTTCAAAAGTACTCTGAACATTGGCTCATAACTATTTCCTACTCCTACCCCTTCTACACTGTGGGATGCTTGCGGGTCTAGCCTCGGCCTGCTTATCATTTAGTCAGCTCTAAGCATTCAGTAGCTGGCACATAGTAGGTGTTCCACACATATTTGTTGTCGTTGAATGAATGAATGAATGTGGCATCTTCAGATTCGTGTTCTTCCTTCTCCTACCTGCCTTTTTACCATCACCTCCAACTTATTTCTACTATCATGTGTACATACATATCTTTTTCTGGACCAAACCTTAATTCTTATCTCTAATAAACTGCTGAGTTTAGATAAAAACATAAACTCTCAAATGTAGCCAGACTGGTAGCTTGCATAGAGACCATAAAAAGGAACAAGCACGTAAAAGTTAGTGAGAAGTGTCTAGAACTACAGAGGGGAGAAGGTAGTCTGAGTAGGGACAGACAATTGCCAGCTGTTTAGGTAGCTCTAAACCTGGAAAGATAGGACAAAGAGGGCAGTTGAAAGAGTCAGCCTGCGGGTAGATGTACGTGGAGTTGAATGAGTGCACTGACTTCTCTAGGCTTCTGCTTCCTCGCCATGGAGCGAGGAAGGCAGCTAGTGCCCTTCTCACAGATCCTGCGTGGACCAAGTGAGATCGTTGCTGCCCAGTGTCCAGCGCGCTGACAGGCCCTGATAGGTATTGGCTACTGAGCAGGGCTGTGGAAGGTCAGTATGTACAATCATGACATCTGTAAATAATTCTTCTTTTATTTTATTTTCTTCTCTTCCAATTGCAATACCTTTTATTTATTTTTGTTACATTAAGCACTATATTGCATGGGCCAGTACAGTGTTGAGTAGAAATGCCAGCATACAGTATTTCTCCATTTAATATGATATCAGCTTTGTTTGTGGATATCTGTTATCAAAATAAGGGCATTCCCTTGTATTCCTACAGTGCTATGAGTTTTTATCATAAAACAGGAGCGGTATTTTGTCATATCCATTTTATGCACTGCTTGCAATAATCATATTATTTCTCTCTGCATTTACCTTCACCCCAGCCAGGTGAAATGGTTCCTTGAGAACATCCCATGCCCTTTGTCCCAAATCTGTGATCACACAGCATTTGGTCTCTCGAGGGGGCACCTGACAGCCGGGAGGAGGTGCTCCAGTCCTCGACACCAGTTCTGGGACTGGTGAGGAATCTCTGCTTGTCTCTGCCAATGTGTTCGCATTCTGGTTTATCAAACATTTCTAAAACGCATTTCTCAGTTGAGGCTTGAACCTGAACTGGCAGAGGTCAGGAGCAGACCATGGACCTGTGGTGACTTTCCCTACCCCCTCCCTCCAAACACACACACACACACACGCACACACACACGCACGCACACGATGCAGCCACCTAGAAAGAATTTGTCAGAAACGGCCAGGCACCTCTCACCATGTACTGAGCAACAGCAGTCGTTTTCATCACGGCCATCATCATCATGATAGGTTAATAGGGCACTCGCGCATTAAGGACAAATGTGAGCCATAAATATAAGAATACTAATTTAAAGGAAATAAGATCATTCATTTTAACTCTACTCTCCACTCTCCTGAGCTTCGCTGAAATTATACAAACCAACCAAGCAGCAGGCAGATGCCTGGTTGAATATGGTTACCAGAAAAACTCCCCGGCTTTGCCTTGTGATTGGTTGAGCGTCTCCTGAGGGCTGAGAGCTTTTTAAGCAGCTGGTGCAAATGGATGCCTTTCTGAAATTAACCAGTTGATGAATGTCACAGGCATCAGGCTCCATTCCAGGGTTGGGCCAGGCTGTGCTCAAGCTGCATGTTTCCCTCACAGCCTCCAGGGTCTATGACTAACGAGGAGATGAATGGTCCAGCGGGTGGGGTGAGGTGGGGGCGGGAGGAGCAGTCAGAAGGAAACTGCTCAGCGCTTGGGGGCTGGTTCCTCTCTCCTGTGCATCTTGGATCTGTGTGCAGCCCCTGCCATGCCCACAATTCCTGCATGTCTGTTTAGATAAGGCCTCAGTCCAGGAGGAAGGGGTACGTGTGGTCTACGTGTGTGGTACAAAGACCCAATCTTTTGAACAGATAGGCTTGACCCTGGCTCAGTTACTTATAAACTATGTGAGCTTGGGCACATTATTACCCACTCTGAGTTTCAGTTTCCTCATCTGTGTACGGAGGAAATAAGCCCTGCTTCACATGGGCATTAAGTGATACATAAAGCATGTTCTATGCCCACCTGGAACATACCAGTGCTCAGTAAATGGTAGGTGGATTATTATTATTACTACTGTTATTGAAGGAATCAAGAAGGTCAGCTGAGTTCAGATATCACAGACCAAAAATGCTGTTATCAGAGACTTATTTCTTTAAATTCTTCTCCTGGTGGGTCCTCCTTCAAAAAACAGGTACGGATTTTGCATGTACTGAAGTGTTAGTAATGTACATTAGTAATATACCTAAATTCTTTCTTCTTGATCTGAAAGAGGTGAGAGGTTATAAGACTATCATTCCTTCCTTGTGATTTTGCCCGAGGTTGGACCTATGCCTGAAGGCTGTGAGTTCATAGACTCCAGTCAGAATGAGTCTAGTGACTGAGAGTTGCTCTAGTTAGCATTTGGAGTGCAGTTTACACTTGCAAATGCTTTACAGTCCTGGCTGCTTGGGTCCTGACAGAGCAATGGGCTGGGTGGGACCAGGAGGCTGGGCTGGTCCCAGCTCTACCACTTTCTATATGGCTTTGGCCAGGTCTCTCTCTGGACCTCAGTGTCTTCATCTGCAAAATGGGAGGGTTGCATTTTGTTGGTGATTACCAAGTGGTAAACAAGCAAGCCTCCCTGTGACAAACACCAGGAGTGAAAAAGAGGAGGCGTTGGGAGAGCAGACAGAGAAGAGCCCAGCCCAGTGTTGCTGAAGTGGGAAGGGGGATGCATGGAATATGTTTGTAAAGAGTCATTCCTGTTTCCTAAAGGACCAGCACTTGGGAAACTAGACTAAATATCTCTGAGGCCACCTTGGGAATGTTAGAGCCCACTCCAGGGTAGGCAAAACTGTATATGTAACCTAAAGAGGCAGGGTTTATGAAGGCTAAACAGCCACCCAGAGAGGGAATTAGATTTCAAAGCCTCTGTGTTTTGGCCCACTGCTTAGCCATATGCTGCACCTGTTTCCCTCTTTCTTTCTCTTAAGACAGGCTGCCCCTCCAACACCATCGACCATTAATTAATGGTCAGCAAATCAGCCAGCACACTGGTACTAACTACTATTCACAGGCTATGAATTCGTGCAATAAATTGTATTCTTCTTAGAGGTTGTTAATGTATCCCAAGGCCAACTGTTGAGCCTGGCAAGGTGATCTTTTAAGTATCTGCTTAAAATTCTGGCCACAAAGTTCTGTTGCCTAGAAAATCCTTAACGAGAACAAATAAACAAGCAGTTGATGAACGCAGGCACAGTCTTAGAAACACTGATGGACCTCAGCTGGTTGGTGGACATTAGTTATGGCAGGTAGGTGCACCTGGGACTCTCCTCGATTTACTCCTTCGGATCGTGACCCTGGCCACGGGGCCGTTATGAAGTGCTTTGAGCCTCTTCCCAGTCCGATTCCTCTACGTGCTGCTTTGTGATGGGAGAGCAGGAGTTGCAGAATCAGAAAACCTGGCTCCTGTCTGTGTGACAGCAGTCTGGCCTGCAAAATGGACAATAACAACACCCTCCTGGACTGGTCGTGAAGGTCAGCCAAGGTCACCCGCAAGAAAAAACATACGACAAACTGCAGGACTCTAAAACTGTGATTTTCTTGATGCCCGGTCAGTGATTCTGATTTTTGTTGTATATAATACCTAATGCAGTGGTTCTCGACCACATAAGAATCACCCAGAGAGCTTTTAAAAAACACAAAGACCTGGGCTCCACTCCCAGATATTCTTACTTAATTGTTTTTGGGTGGAGCTGCGGCATTGGTATTTTTAAAAGTTCCCAGGTGATTCACATGTGCAGCCAGCCTTGAGAACTACATTTGGCTCTTTGCTGGAGGCTCAGTTCTGTTGGATGAATGAATGATTCTAATTATGACTTCCTCTCCCCTTCCCCCTGGAGGAGTGTGCTTTGCACCGGATGGAAGGATGTTTCCTGTGTCGGGTTACACTCAGGTGCCTGGCTATTTCTAGAACCGCTTTGGAAGAGCATCTGGACGTTCATGTTCAGAAGATGCTTGCAATGAGTAACGTGCTGGTGGGCAGCACCTCTGAAGGCCAGGGTGGGGGTGGCCCTGCAGCTGCTGCACGTGGCCACGGGGCGAGTATCTGTGAGTGGCAGTCTGCCAGGCCAGGGGTGAGCGGAAGGGAGCTGGGATTCCCTGGCCTCCCTCCTACTTCCCACCAATTAGGTCAGGTCAGCCTTTGGCTGTGTTAAACGCTTTAGGAAGTTCCTGGAGCCTTTCCTGTTGTTTACCTTGTGAAGACACTTCAGTCAGGGCTTTTTAATAGAACAACTCAACATGAAATTAATTTCCTGGGCGAGCTGGTAGTGAGGCATACTGGTGTTAACAACTCCAACTTTAGATTTTTCAGTTCAGCTTTTGACCCTGCTTCCTTTCAGGAAGAACTCTTTTATGGAATCCAGCCAGCCCTAAGCGTGTGTGTGTGTGTGTGTGTGTGTTTCTCTTTTGTCCACCAAATATGCCATATTTTGATACATCAGATTTACCAGAGACAGACGTGTCAGGAATTCCTTCTTCCTTCTTTCCTCCTACCCCAAGGCCAGCGTGAGCTTCCTCCAGAAGCCCACACGGTCCCCTCAGTGAGGAGCAGCCTTCCCACGCTCTCGCTCCCGCTGCAAGCACCTCCGGGAAGAGGAGGCAGGCGGCATTGTGGGAGCACAGGCAGAGCTGGGCTTAACCTCCAGAGCTACTACTGATTTTTTGAAAGACCTTGGACAAGTTATTCAATGTCTCTGAGACTCAGTTTCTTCATTTCTCAAATCAGGCTAATGATGCCTGACTGGCCAGCTATTGTGGGAGTGGAAGAGTAAGAGAAATGAAGTGATGGGGCAATGCCTGGCCCGGGATGGTGGTTCCTGCCCAAGGAAGGATTCTGTGTCCTCCTGTAATGCCTGGCTCCCCCCTTTGTCAATAGGTGCTCAATAGACATCCCCTGGATGGGGTGTGTGAAAAGAGATCCTGGGGCCCCAAGTCCTTAGGACAGCGGCAAGGAAGTCACTTTCTTTCCCATGCCTCCCTGTCAAACTAAAGCTATATATACGTCCTGTGGTTTGGGTTTTTTGTGCTTTTAAATGCAATATAGAGTGCTCTTTATGTATACCTCAACACGCAGCAAAGTATTGTGACCCGACTGGATCATCCGGGCTCATTCCTGAGTTGCTTCTGAGGCTGGGCCATCTCAGAGAGGAACGGGGGCCTCAGCAGAAAGGGGTGGTGGCCTGGGCATTTGATGAGTGCCCACCAAGTGACAGGCCTCTCCACTGTGCTGACTTAGCAGCATAGCACGCCATAGCAGGTGCACTCATCACCCATAAAACAGACCAGGACACTGAGGCTCAGAGAAGTTAGGAAATTTGACTGGGTACCCAAGATGAGACACAGAAAAACAGGATTCTTGGCTCTAAAACCCATGACATCCATTGTGTCACGCTGACTTTTGAGTCAGAGAAGCTGTGATGGAATTATGACTTTGCCACTAGGCAGCAGGAGGCCTTGGGAGCACCACTGAGTATTTTTGAGGCTCTACTTTGCTCAGCCTAAAAGCTGGGTTGGCCAGGCTCTCCAGCCCGGGTTTCAGTGGCCACCGCACCAGCCATTGCTAGTCTCGACCTCCCTCTAGTGGTGCTCTGCGGGAACGCAGTGGTACCTAACCTCTCCCTTGCCATTATTCACAAAGGGCTGACGCAGGCTCTTGGGGAGCCTCCCCGAGCTAGGTGCCTGTCTGGCCTTCATTGTCCAAGAATTAAAAATAAACAAGGCTCAGAGAAGCCTTGTGGATAGAGATGAGCTGACTGGTTCCCAGAAAGTGTTATTATTTTAAAAACTTTGGGTCCTGTTTGTTCTATGCCACACCTGGAACTCTCACTCACCCTTGAATGATGGTGAAAACTCCCCCAAATAGATTAAAATTGTAATTTGAAATTCAGTCATGATATGTACACATTCCTGACCCTGTTCAGGTCCCACAGCCCTAGTCTCATCAGGCCCTCTCCGCAGCAGCAGGGAAGCTGAGGGGACACTGCTGAGGGCCAGCACGTTAGGTTCCAGCTCTGGTTCTGCCATGTATGTGATGTCACTGGTCTTTTCACATCTCTGCACCCCAAACTCATCATCGATAGCATGAAGCGCTTGTTAGCAGAGCCCTTGCAAGTCTAATATCTTATGCACGTGCACGGATGGGGCTGCTGCTCTGGCATGGCAGGGTCTTACTCTTCCATCCAGTCTTTGAAATTCTTGCTGATAGAAACGTGCCTTCCTGAGAGGTGGGAGAGAGGTTGTTAGGTGAAGATATTATCTAGAGCTATGAAGCAGAGTAAGGTGAGCAAACATGGCCTTATGAGCCATCTACTTGCTGACAATTCTCACGTTTCTGACCCAGGCCTCTTCCTTGAGATCCAGACTGAGTAGCTACCTGTCTACTCCCTTTGGAAATCTAACAGTATCTCAGACTTAACATGGCCAACAGAGCTACTGATTCCCCACCCCTCCCAAGTATATTCCCCCACCCCAGCCTTCCCCACCTCAGCAAATAGTATCGCTATCTACCTAGTTGCTCTGGGAGCCCTACCTGATGCTCCTCTTTCACTCATTTCCCCACATCTAGGTTTCCAGACACCCCTTTGCTCTACCTACAAATATATCTCAAAGCCGACAACTTCTTCCACCTCCACTGTCTGTGACAACACAGCATCCTCCCTCCACCTAGATGAGGGCGGTAGCTTCTTAACCGGTCTTGGACTTCCACTCTTCCCCCCGCAATCCGCCCCTCCAGTGATCATTCAGAAAAGCACAACAGATTGTGTCGCCCCCTTGCTTGAATCCGTTTAGTGGTTTTGCCTTTGCTTATGGAACCAGACCAAATCCTTGTGTACAGGCACTGCCAGGTTCAACCCTGCCACTCTCCCAGCCTTCTCTTTCTCCACCCACCCTTCATTCATCTCACATTGCCCTGGCCATCATGTCCTTCCCTCTGTCCCTAGAGATACCAAAGTTTTCCTCCTCTTGGGGCCTATGTTCTCCTTCCTGCCTGAAATGCTCTTCCCCTAGATCCTGGTGTGGCCGCCTCATCTCGAATGTGACGTCCTCTGAGAGGCCATCCCTGGCCACCCTAAGCGAAGGAGGCCTTAGTCACACTCTCATATTTTATGTGCTTTCTAGCCCTTACTCCTCCTGCCTGATATTGTTTTATTTATTTGTTTAGGAGTTTAACAGGACTCTCCGCATTAGGAGATATCTTACTTTTGAGCAGAGAATGTATTTCTCTTGTTGACTGGTGATTCCCCAGAACTTTGAATTGTGCCTGTCGCATAAAAAGTATTTGGTGACAAATTAACTGACACGTGGATAATCATGGCCTGTTTCGTTAACTCTTAACCTTACACAGCTGAGTTCAGCATGGTAGCACAAGCACTTGTCATACAGAAGAAAAAGATTTTCCCAATCACGATACCTTTGCCCCCTTCTCTAGTTTTAACTGAACACAGTTCTTAAGATTCATTTCTGGCTATCATGGTAGCATTGAGTGGGATATAAAGACACAAAATGTGAAGAAATGTCTGCTCTGGGCTCGCAGAGGCGGAGGCAATGAGGAGGGTAGGCGCGTGTGATGAGTGTGTATTTGTGTATGCCCGCCTGTGAGTTGGGGGCATGCGGTTTCAGTTTATAGCTGAGCGTGGCAAGTGATTTTCAGTTGCATTATCTGCTATTCTGAGTGTAACTTAGTGTAAATAAAGCACCAGGTGGCAGCAGGGGAGTATTGCTACACTATTTTTAGCACTTAAGGCACTTTCCCAGTGGATTAGCTGCTATACAAAATGCACAATTAGACACAGTCCCTGAACAAAGAGCTTGCAATCTATAGATGGATCAGTTGTCATTATATAAAGGTCTATATCTTCATTATCAATAACGTATATATGCTGAATGCCCTTCTCTGCAAGATTGTAGTCAAGGTCTGCAGAATCCGAGCAGGCCAGGGTGAGCCTTGCTCTGTGGAGATTGCAATAGAAAATAAAAAATAAAGGAAATTTAGGCGAGATGGCGGCCACCAAGGGGGTGGGGGAGGCTGCGCAGGGCGGTGAGCCGGGTCAGCCCGAGCAGCCACCGCCCCAGCAGCACCCACCGCCGCCCCAGCAGCAGCAGAAGAGGCGATGGCAGCGAGACCGGAGAAATGGTGGCGTCCCCTGTGGATGACAGGTTCCTGAGCCTGGACTCACCCACCTGAGTCCTGTACAGGATGTTTATCAGAGAAGAATGGGCTGATATAGATCCAGTGCCACAGAACAATGGTCCCAATCCTGTGGTCCAGATCATCTATAGTGAAAAATTTAGAGATGTTTATGATTACTTCTGAGCTGTTCTGCAATGTGATGAAAGAAGTGAGCAAGCTTTTAAACTAACCTGAGACGCTATTGAATTAAATGCAGCCAATTATACAGTGTGGCATTTTCAGAGAGTTCTCTTAAAGTCACTTCAATAAGATTTAAGTGAGGAAATGAGCTACATCACTGCAATAATTGAGGAACAGCCCCCAAACTATCAAGTTTGGCATCATAGATGAATATTAATGGAATGGCTAAAAGATCCATCTCAGGAGCTTGAGTTTATTGCTGATATTCTTAATCAGAATGCAAAGAATTACCATACCTGGCAGCATCAACAATGGATTATTCTGGAATTTAAACTTTGGGATAATGAGCTGTGGTATGTAGACCAGCTTCTCCAAGAGGATGTGAGAAATAACTTTGCCCGGAACCAAGGATACTTCATCATTTCAAACACCACTGGCTACAACGATCGTGCTGTGTTGGAGAGAGAAGTCAAGTATACCCTGGAAATGGAACCATTTGAAATGGATTTTGCAGGATCAGGGTCTTTCCAAACATCCCAATCTATTAAATCAATTACTTGATCTACAATTGAGTCACAGTTCTCCCTACCTCGTCGCCTTTCTTGTGGATATCTATGAAGACATGCTAGAAAACCAATGTGACAACAAGGAAGACATTCTTAATAAAGCATTAGAATTATGTGAAATCCTAGCTAAAGAAAAGGACACTTTAAGAAAGAAATATTGGAGATATGTTGGAAGATCCCTTCGAAGCAAACACAGCACAGAGAAAGTGACCCACCAACAAATGTACAGCAATGACACCATCCAGAAGAACTTCATGGAATGCTTTTATTTTTTTAAGGGACTTTTTTGCCTATGGTGTAAAACATGCATTGTTCAAGTATTGCTTTTTTTTTTTTTTTTTTTTTTGAGACAGAGTCTCACTCTGTTGCCCGGGCAAGAGTGCTGTGGCATCAGCCTAGCTCACAGCAACCTCAAACTCCTGGGCTCAAGCAATCGTTCTGCCTCAGCCTCCTGAGTAGCTGGGACTACAGGCATGTGCCACCATGCCTGGCTAATTTTTTCTATACATTTTTAGTTGGCCAATTAATTTCTTTCTATTTTTTTAGTAGAGATGGGGTCTCGCTCTTGCTCAGGCTGGTTTCAAACTCCTGACCTTGAGCGATCCTCCCGCCTTGGCCTCCCAGAGTGCTGGGATTACAGGTGTGAGCCACCATGCCTGGCCCCAGGTATTGCTTTTTAACAAAAACTAAGTGGGATGGATGCTCCTTGGATGCTGCTGCTATTCGGACTAGCTCCAAGTAATTTGATTCTTTTAAAGCAAAGGAACTTTTGTAGTCTTATCAAGATTTACTAATTCCTTAGCATCAATCCCTCCCTAAATGGTATCTGCATCAGGATTTGTAGCAGTAATAATTGCAGGTCACTTGTATGTCATGGATAGGAGGTAACTGAAGGTTTGGTCCAGTAAGCAGGTTCAGAATACAATCGTTACATCAGAACTGCTATGCCACACTCACAGTATCTTGCTATCACTGTAACCAACTAATGCCAAAAGAATGGTTTTGTAATAAAATTCCAGATGAATCTAAAAACAAAAACAAAAAAATAAAGAAAATTTAGATAGCTGTATAAACCCTGAACAAGTTAAGGAATCATTATGTATTATAATTATTTGTTTACTTGTTTTTTACAGTTTATTGTCTATTCCATTCTCCTGACTGAAAGTCCTTTGAGGGCAGGGGCCAGTCCTTTTCATCTTTGAAACTTGCAACATTTAGCAGAAAGCCCATCACATAAAAGGGGCTTAATAAATGTGTGTTGAACAAATGAAAAAAAAAGTAAAAAAAATGAGAAGGAAAAACAAGGAACATTATACAAAAAGGAATTAAGAGCATGCCTTGTATGAAATATTCAAGTTGCATGCTCTTAATCCTAGTGTATGGCCATGTTTATCTTCCCTTCTTTTTTCTTTAAGAAAAGACAAAAATCTTTCGATGCTGGACTTCAGCAGAATATTGGGCATTTTAGAACTTTTAAAATCAGGAAATCCGGTTGAATGAGAGAGGTTACTATCCAGACAAAACATTAAGACTTATTCCCATTTGTCTGAATCAGCATTGCCTACCATTTTCATAGCTAAAGATCATCAGTGTGGGCCTGGAGACCAGGTTCTACGTTTATAATCGTCAACATCTTAGTATGTTTATTATCACCCAAGTATTGAAAGACAAAGGCCATGCATCTTACATCTTAGTCGAGCTTCTGTTGAGAAGAGGTTCACTTCATTTCTTTTCCGTGCCAGTCCACTGCCTCCCATCCCCTAGCAGAAGGGTCCTAGAGAAATTTCTTCCTGCTTGGTGGAGAGGCAGAAGGGTGGGAAGAAGGAGAGGACTGAGAGGGCCACCAGCAGAAAGAGGAAAGGCAAACAGGAAGAGGGCCCCAGGCCAGAGGCAGCTATGGTACAGGGCCAGGGATAGAGAACACTAAAAAAGAAACTTGTAGCGTCTTGTAGAAGATCATCCTGCCTACACCCTCCAATGCGGGTTCGAGTTCAGATTAGATTAGTGTTAGGTTATCTTTCATCCCTGATTATAGCTTAAATGCCAAGGAGAAAATCCCTTCTATGTATCTTCTCCACCCCCAATCCAGAATCCCCTGCAGTCTAGGGAGGCTGATCTTGAATTTCCTCTAATGACACAAAAAGTCTTTCTTCCACAATAATAGATACTAAGGCTTAAAAATTCAAATGGAAGAAGCACAGTGCTGTGAAGGAATGTCAAAATATATCTGACAGTCAGCTTCTATCCTGTTTATTTGCGGGGAGGGGAGAGAACCACAGAGGAGAAATGGGAGGGCTGGGACTTCAGCCAAGCTGTTTCTCTGCGTCCCTGTGCAGAGAAGAGATACTGCCGATTAACTCTTTCTGCCAAGGTCATTCCAGACATTTCAGCAGCCTCTAGCCTCTATTTTTCCATTGTTGTTTCCATTTTTATAATAATCTCTAGAAAATAACATAAATATTTTCTGGATTATAGATAATTATCTTAAAAACTGACTATGGCCACCCAGTTTGGGTACCTGAGTTTGTATCTTTTTATGATCATGTTTCTACCAAGTGAGGTCCAAATAATATCCTAGAATCATCCATAGATGAAGGTTTTGTATTAGGTCAAGAAACTATAAGTGTTGGGAAAATTGTCATCACCACCATATATGTGACAGAGAATAGAAATGTCAAACTTGAAAGAATCTGTGCATATCAGTGAGTACATTTGTATGATATTAATTATAATATTTTAAGTGTTTTACTTGTATTCTTTGTTCATACTGACTTGCTATATATAGTTCAACAGCAGAAAATAAATCAATATGCAATAGGTAATTTTTTGTTTAAAATTTTTTTAGAAATTGTAGTATTTTATTGGGAGGGGTGAACCCTTACATTGACCTGTCCAAAAATAAATCTGTAGTTAAATGAGTTCCTTTTATAAAAAGAAAATTATTAGCAATGATATGATAAAAATTCAAATGTAAGTTCATTATGGACAAAATTAATAGAACCAAATTATCACAAGATGTTATATTTTTATCAATTAACCTTACACTGGTGATTTTGCTTAAACAAAACAATATTCTATGTCACATTAACTTAATATGGTCAATTTAAATTTTATTTGTTTTGCTTATTTAATTTGTACATTGATTTGGTTTTATAGTTGCTTATATAAGAGCTGTAAGTATAAGAAGTGAAGTTTATACCTAGTTTTATGATTGTACATATTTTTGTAACTTTATAATGAAAGTAATCTAAGCCAATATTTTATATGCTATGTGTTAAGTTTGAGAAACACTCTTTTCCCAAAGATTGTGCTGTGGAATTCTAGTTCCAGGAAAATGAACAACAACAAAATATATTTGTTAACGAATAAATTTAGAAATGCACTGGGAATTTGTAGTACATGTTAGCTTATTCCTACAGTTTTCCAAAATTATTTGACAATATAAAATGCTGTTCATGAGACAATTATTAAGATTTTATAGAGTTCTACAGAACACAGTAAAGAAAAATTGTTCTAGATTAGAGAGAAGCAGATTATACACTTTTCTCTGCAGAGATGAGCAAGGTAACAAAGTCAGATGCTTTAACAAGAATGTGGCTCTGGGGATGAGAGGTACTAAAAAAAATAGAGATTTTTTTCTTCTCCAAATGCAAATGATTCCAATAAAGAAGAGAAGGTTGGAGGGTATATTGAAAGGGTCCAGACCAGCTGCACAGAATGCTGTTTGATCTACAGTCAAACAAAAAGAGGACCATTTGTAGAAGATATGGACAGGTAGGCAAGGATGATTTCTTCAGTGTGGCCCAAATGAGTACATTCTGGTGAAAGTTACCATGGGGCAAATTTCACTATAACAGAAGAAAGATCATTTCAGTTATCAGAGATGTCCAAAGATGAAATGACTGACTCAGGACATGAATGTGCCCTGTCCCTAAGCAGCTCAGATAAAGGTCGAATGGTGATACAGATAAAATTCAGGTTATCAATTAAGGTATTGGACTCAATGATTTTTAACCTTGAAGTTCTATGAGTCCACTTATTTGTGATCAAAATAGAGATGTGTACATAAGATAATGTACCCTGCAGGATAATAATAATTAACACTTATTAAGTGATAGCATGTGCCAGGCATGTTACATGTATTAAGATGTTTAATCCTCACATCCTCCAACAACCCAATGAGAGCGACACTGACTTTATCCCCGTTTGACAGATGGATAGCTGCAATGAAGAAACACAATCATGCTTATCACTCTCACTTTAAATTAATGACCACAGACCTTAGTGGGCCTTAATACTGCCCCACTATGATACTATGTCTCTCTCCCATTTCCTTTCCCACTTTCCAAGATGTCCGTATACCTTTTCTTCTCTTCTCTAATCTCCAACACCTCCCCTATCCTCACTCTCGGCTGATCTGGGTGCTTCGTACTTCACAGAGAAAATCAAAGTCATCTAAAGAACTTCCACAATACTCCTGCCAGCTGCCATGCATTCTGCCTCCCCACCTATTACTCTGCTTCAAAGTCTTATGCCCCCAACCGAATCAACCCCTCCGCTCCTATGCTCCATCTCACATCCTGTCATCCACGCCAGGCCATCGCTACAGCATTATCCCCTTTTCCTGCCGCATTATCAACTCATTTCTTTTGACTAATCATTTTCATCACATACGAATGTTCTGTTATTTCTCCTATCTTGAAAAACTTCTTTTCTTAACCCCAGCTATATCCCATTTGTTTGCTTCCCTTTTCAGCAAATGCCCCAATCAGCTTGTTCATTCTTAATTCTTCCAATTACCTTCTTTCCATTCTCTTATAAACTCATTCCAGCCTGGCTTTTTTTTTTTTTTTTTGAGACAGAGTCTCACTCTGTTGCCCCGACTAGAGTGCCGTGGCATCAGCCTCGCTCACAGCAACCTCAAACTCCTGGGCTCAGGCGATCCTTCTGCCTCAGCCTCCCAAGTAGCTGGGACTACAGGCATGC
>CAUYPO010024796.1:0-21209 GCA_963574435.1 Cheirogaleus major | reverse complement strand
CTGTATCCAGGAATATACAAGAGGTGCTATATCACCATTGTTTCTTAAAGCTGAATAGTTCTCCATGGTACACATATACCACATTTTGTTAATCCACTCATGTATTGATGGGCACCTGGGTTGTTTCCACAACTTTGCAATTGTGAACTGCGTTGAGATCTGAGAGGTGCTTTGTAAAGAGTGTATTGTGGAGGGGCAGGAGTGAAGCAGAGACCCCTTGAGAGGTGGTTGGAGGCGGAGTTTGAGAGGGGAGTGAAAGGGAGGGCCTGGCTTCCTGGCTCCACGAGTGAGTGGAGACGTGGAGACGGTGGCATCTCAGAGATAAGGGGCACTGGAGGAGCTGCAGGCTGTAGGACCGTCAGTTCCTTCTCAGAGGTGTTGGGTTTGAGGTGTCTGATAAATCCCAGGGAAGACGTCTGATAAGTAGCGGGATGTGTGTGTTTGGCTTCTTACTGAGGCCTTGGCTAGAGCTACAGCCAGATGAAGCGATGCCCACGGAAGCTATGGGAACGGATGAGGATGCGTGGGGACACAGGGCAGGGTGCGAGGAGCGTCTGGGGCCAGGCTCCGAGGACCCCAACGTTGAGAATCCCATCTGACAGTAAGGGCTGGACTGGTGGTTCACCTTGTTCTGGACACTTTGATTTCATATTTTTGTTTTCTGAATAGCAGCTCAAAGTCCCAGTGAAGTGTCTGTAGAGTGTGGGAATAGTCCAAAGCAGGATGCAGTATTCCAGACACCCACTTTCAGTGGAGGGACCGGATGTGTATCCAGTGGGGAAATTTGCATATGGCCAGGTGTTAAGAGTCGCTGTTAATTTCATTGGTATGATAATGATGGTGGTTTTAAAAGTCTTTATTGGTTAAAAAATGCTTTAAAAAATCTTCTTTCCTCTCTAGGCGTAAGTAGTGACTATTGGTAATACCTGGTTCTCAGCACCCAGAGTGAGGTCGAAGCTAGCACGTCTTTTAGGTAGTAGAAGGAAGAAAGTGAAGATGGTATAAGGCAGGGTGAGCAGAGAGAGAAGATAATCAGGAATTTGAGGAGATCGGGACAATTTGAAATAGTTCATAGATTAGGGAGACAGTATTGCTGGACACAGGACGCAGTCTAGGTTGGCAGCCACAGCTTAGGATATTAACAAGGCCGGGGCTGGGAGAATGAAGTCCAGGGAGGATGGATAGTCCAGTGGTAACGATCACACAAGCAGCACGGAAGGAAAGGGTTTGGTCAGAGCTCGGTGTGTTTGAATTAGCAGTTTTGGAGGCGTGTTCTGTGTGATGAAAGACGCAATCCAGTAACTGATAGGCCACATTCTGCCCAGACACACTTTGGCCCAAATAATTTTTTAAAATTTGATTTATTTGACAAAATCACAAGATTCTCCATACAGATTAGATTTCTGGCTGAAGAGGTGGATGATCTGATGAAATGCTGAGCTGATGTTCCTGAAGTCCTTCCTACGTAGTAACAGTCCTTTGGAGCAGAGCAGAGGCTGCCCCTTTAGAAATGAGGTTTCTCAGGTGTGCTTCGGTGCCTGTCAGTCCATGTTACCTGCCTGGGCTCTGCAGGTGACTGGGCTGGCGGCTGACCACGGGTCTAGGGGGGCGTTGAGGGAGCGAGAAGAGGGCCACTGAGGTGAGGAGGTCGAAGAACTGCAGGCTCAGGGTCTGTCCACTGGGGGTCCACGTGAGCCGAGTTAGGGGGGAGATGGAATGCGCAGAAAGAGTAGTTCCAGCACCCTCGGTGCTGAGGGGCTTCCCTTGGCCCTTGTAGATCAGCATCTAGAAAGGCAAGTGAGTGACAATGCCACATAGCAGTGTCTCAGCAAGAGAGCAGCGAAGTCACGGCCAGAAAGCAGTACTGAAACGCCAGAAGACGGCAGGCCACACAGGAGGTCCAGGACGTCGGGAGGGACAGGCTAGGGGCACCATTTTTGTCCTCAGAAATGAGAAGTGATGCCTCTGTAGATTTGTCCCCAAACCAGTTGGAAACCTGAGGCATGGACTGAAGAGATCCATCTCCCAGGGTTGGTGTTAGAATTAAATGAAATGTGTAAAAGCCTCTGGTAGCTCCAGAAGTGTTCTCCTCCTCCTTTCTTTAGTGGAGAAAATTATGGATGGAAGTCATCCATTTAAAATAGGAAATATAATTGCTCTTCATTTATTCATAGTATAGAAAACTGTTGGTCAGTTACTGCTTGTTTCTATATTCTATGTAGAAAATAGTCTATACTTTTCAAATACAGTGGATGTTGGTTTAAATACAAAGTTTCTTAAGTTTGTATTTGTATAGATAGAGGAAATAATCTCGTTTGAAATGGAGGCAAGTGACTGTGATAAGGAGTTCAGGCACATTTCTGCTTCTGAAATCGCCCCTAGGAGGGGGGCTGGTGCTCAGCTGTGTGCTGCAGAGGTGGAGCACTGGAGCGAGGGCTCAGCAGTGAGAACAGTTGCAAGGAGGTTTCCGAGAGTCTCTCAGCAATGCAAGAGAGAACATAAGGACATTTACTGCTAGATGTAAAGAACGTGAGTTTTTGAAATGTTAGAAATGTGAGACAGATTTAGTTTAACATTAAATTGTGATGGGGAGGGGGATATAACCATCAACATCCTGTTTAAATTGCAAATTTGTAGTGGCGCAGAGCCATGTGGTGTGTGTCATAATGCTTTATGTATGGTGGCATTCAGTAACTCAGTATTAATGTAATTTAAATGAGGATTATGACAGTTGTGATGGAAGAATTTAAACTTGGCATTCATTTAAAATGGTTGTTTGCAGTATAGCACAATTATGTAATCGAGCAATTAAGATTCTTTTTCTTACATTCTTCAGGATTAACATATGATTTCAGGCAGAGGCAGACCAGGAGGTTGAAAGTGATCTGATGAATGTGGTAGAGGTTCTAAGAGGCGTCTCGATGGCCGGCCTTGCAGGTGCCTCCCCACACCCCCTTTGGGCCTGCACTTAACTCCCTCCGCCCTGGCCTTGCACGTGCAGAGGGTTCCAGGCCAGTGGCCACCTTCATTCCTGGCCAGGGCCCTTTTCCTGACTCTCCATCTGTTCTTCTCCCTCAGTGGACTCGAGTCTGCAGTGGATGGGACCCTTTTTAACCTTTTCTGCTGAAGCCCATAGTAGAAGCAGCTGTGAGCTGCCTCCTGTCCCACGCAGGCCTCCCTCCATGCGCTCAGATCATGATCACCTTATGCAGACGGCGGGCCCAGCTGAGTCCTCTCCGCTAATCTGTGAGAAGTAAAGAGGGCTGAGAGCAACAGCCTCTGACTCCAGGTGTCCCTCCTTGTCCCTCTCCTGACACGTGCTCCCGTGTTTGTGTCGGTCCTTCGTCCCCTCCAGAGCGCCCTTGGTTTAAGCAGCACGTGGAAACAACCGGCTCAGCTTCCTGCGTGATGGCAGACAGCAGGCATTTGTTTCCTTACTACCCATCAAATTCCACAGGCCGTTTACTTCTCAGGGTGAAAAAGTAGTATGTGTACAAAATTTAAAAATGCCAATGATACCAAAGGACATGGAGTAAAAAGTTGAACTCCCTCTCGGGAGGCAGCCACTGCTGCTTAGCAGTTTCTTGGGTGGGCTCATGGCTGATCTACACACGGGCAAGCAGGCCCCCACTGCACCCCACACTTCCTGTGGACCGTGCGCACACCAAGCACTGTCCAGCTGCTTTGGTGGCGTGTGCTGGGGCTGATTTTCCCTCTACTAGATGTTTGTTAATACTCCTAAGTATGGAGAAGGAATGGTTATCTTACTAAATTTGTTTAAAAAACATTTTTCTGTTTAGAGCTCATCGGAGATGTTTCTGAAATCTTGAATCTTCTTATAGAGATGTCTTATCTATAAGGTGATTTTAAAGACAAAAATGCCCAAGTTCTTGAGTTTGACTTATTTCAATTCTAAACTCAATGATTTATCCAAAGCCTGTTACCCTTGCAGATCATATAACTTTGATTTGGAGTCTATTTAAGTGAAAGATACATGTTATTAATAGAATCATGTTTGAGATTTTGGTATAGTTCTAGAGTATGTTAAAATTGAATTTCTAGAGTTTTATTTGAATGATAAATGTGCTTTTAAAAGGGTTAAGTTGTGTGGATTGAGTTGTGGTAAAATCTGTTTGTACTGGTTTCCATGACTGTAGGAAATAGGGTTTAGATTTTTGTTATTTGAGCATGTTGAATTTAATTCGTTATATACATGTTTCTTTTGTTCTATTTGGTGCTGTGTAGGATATAACCGAAATGACTTGCGATTAGATACTCAGCCTGGGGGCATCTCCTGGTCACCGTCCCTTCCCCTCTTGCCCCTCAGCACACACAGAACTCTCAGCTTACTCCCTGTCATGTGAAGCAGAATGAACTAGAAGGGAAAGAGTCTGGCCTGAATGATTTTCTCTAGCTTGACACATCTTTGTTCCATTTGAAGAACTTAGTCATTTTTGAGGAAGCATAATTTACCTGCAATACTGATGATTTTTTCGTTGGGGGAATGTTTGCCGCTTAAACTCGCTGCTGGTGTCCGGCCCGTCCTCCTTGGTGTAGCGCGCAGGGCAGGGCCGTGCCGGGAGGGCTCCTGGAGCCACAGCTCGGGTCCGCTGCTTTCATCTGGAAGGTGACCCGCTGAGGACCTTGCCATGTTGGACTCTGGGCCCTGAGGCAGGAGGAAATGGAAAGTGGCAGCTCTGGAGAAGATTTGGGTGAGGCGGAGGTTAACTGCCTGGTGCCTTCGCTGCCTTCATTCCCTGGAGCGTTTCTGGCCAGGAGAAGGTCTGCGAAGCGGGCCGGGGGAGACGGGCGTCGGAGACGGGCATCGGAGACGCTGCAGGAGCTCCTGAGCGCAAACTCCAGCAGTGAACAGGACAGAGCGCCCCCTGCTCTAGAAACGGCCGCATGAGTCCTGTTTGTTCCCTATAATTCACTAGCTTATTCCATCTTACTTGTTTCAAACTTGGTGGTCTCAAAATATGAATTTTTTTCCCTTATTAAAATTAATGAGACAGAGTAAATACAAAAGAAAAACGCAGTATTGTTTTTGAAGTTTTCAATCATTTGACAGGTCTATTTAGTTGAGCATTAAACACGTAGGATGTTATTCTCTTGGTTAAGAGACTGTTAGTACATATCAGGAACTATTGGGTATGACTCCACCTAACTTTTGTTTTCTAGATATTGCAGTCCCTTTCAGCACCTACAAAAAATTTAGAGCAGCAGGTGAATCACAGCCAGCAGGGACATGCAAATGCCAATGCAGTGCTGTTTAGCCAAGTGAAAGTGGCTCCAGAGACACACATGCTACAGCAGCAGCAGACCCAGCAGCAGCAGCAGCAGCAGCAGCAGCAGCACCCAGTTCTGCACCTTCAGCCCCAGCAGATAATGCAGCTCCAGCAGCAGCAGCAGCAGCAGATTTCCCAGCAGCCCTACCCCCAGCCCCAGGCGCACCCGTTTCCACAGCAGCAGCAACAGCAGCAAGTCCATCAGCACCAGTTTCCACAGCAGCAGCTACAGTTTCCACAGCAACAGTTGCACCCTCCACAGCAGCTGCATCGCCCTCAGCAGCAGCTGCAGACGTTTCAGCAGCAGCATGCCCTGCAGCAGCAGCTGCACCAGCTGCAGCAGCACCAGCTGCAGCAGCAGCAGCTCGCACAGCTGCAGCAGCACAGCCTGCTACAGCAGCAGCAGCAGCAGCAGATGCAGCAGCAGCAGCTACAGCAGCAGCAGCTACAGCGCATACACCAGCAGCAGCAGCAGCAGCAGATGCAAAGTCAGTCAGCACAGCACTCGAGTCAGACATCCCAGGCACTACAGCACCAGGTCCCACCTCAGCAGCCCCCGCCCCAGCCCCCGCAGCAGCCGCCGCCGCAGCAGCAGCAGCAGCTTTTTGGACACGATCCAGCAGTAGAGAGTTCGTAATGGGGTTTTTTTTCTCTCTCTCCTAAAAGTCTTGCACTTACATAAATGCTTTGAGAGTTTTCGAGGGTGTGGGGTAAGGATTCATTTCAAAATAATTATTACAGAATGGAGAATGTGAATCCCATACATAACAAAGAATATAGTTGTAGTGGAATAAATGCTCCTTTCTTTTGTACTTCGGGACGTCATATACTGAAGTGAACGTTAGTGTTCCATAGGACATCTAGGCTGACCCAGAATAGTTAATGGTCAGGCATAAATTATGTTTTACTTTTTAATGATAATTTAATATAGACAAAGTGATATATTTGTAACAGTATTCCAAATGTACTGGAATTACTGGCGGAACATATGGTCAAGACTGATTAACTTAATAAGTTCAGATTGGACTTGGCAAAATGGCACTTTTTGTGCAAGCATATTTGTAGGGTTTTAATTTTCTTTTTCTTGTGTAATTCTCTTGTAGTTCCAGAAGAAGGCTTCTTGCTGGGCTGTGTGTTTGCAATTGCGGATTATCCGGAGCAGATGTCTGATAAACAGCTGCTGGCTACCTGGAAAAGGGTGAGGTTTTGCCTGCAAGAAGTTAAACTTTGTATCTGAAGGTGTTCCTTTCTGAACACAGCCTTGACTGTGTTCATTCCACTGCATTTACTGAGATATGTCTGCATGTGTTCTGAATGTGTTGTGGGCATTTTTATTAACATTCTCTCTCCTTGGCTAATCATTTTTCTGGGCTTCCGTTTTCTCAGCTGTTAGGTGAGAATGTTGGACTTTGTCATTCTTAAGATTCTTTCAGCTCTGAGATTCTCAGGGGTGCTAATAATTTATATATAAAAATAAATAGGGGTGAGGAAATAAGATCAGGTTTTTGATAACCTAGGATAGCAGCCATTAACTTGTGTGTCTCTTGGTCATTTCTGTTTCTCCAAAGACAAGTACTAGAAAATCCTAGAATCTCTAGCTTAAAAGGGGCCTCAAAGTCTTCTGGCCCAGTTGTGGAACTGTCCATTCACTGATTTATTATTTTGCATGGTGGCCCTTAAAGGAAAGAAAAAGTAAATACTTTTTCTTGTAATGCCATAAATTAAAACTGAGTCAAAAATTAAAAAAAAAAAAAAAAAAAATCCGAGTGTAAGCCTAAAGTGCATCTTGAACGTGCTTCACTGTAAGCGGTCCTGGTGTCCAAAGCCCTGCCGTGTGCAAGGGAGCTGCAGGACCGAGGGGAAGCGTGCCGTGTAAGCGGGCTGGGCCCCCTGCAGAGCGGCAGGAGAAACACAGGCACCGCGCAGAGACGGGAGGCGGGCAGTAGGTGCTGGCGTGGAGTGAGGCCCAGCGTGTTACGAGAGCCTGCGGAAGGGCCCTCACCTGTCGGGTTGGGGGGATGTCGTGAAGTCTCCTGGAAGAGGTGCTTCCCGCGCTGAGTCTTAAAGGATAAGCGGGAGTAAGCAATAGGGGCGGATTTTCCAGATGGACCACCGTGGGCTAAGGCACGAGATTGCAGGGACTGCTGGGGGGAGCAAAGGGCAGCTCTTCAGTGGGCTCCGTGAGGCTGGGGCGAGGCGAGGCTGGCGTGTCTCCCAGGACCTGCTCTGTGCTGTGGCGTCTGCGTTTGTCTTCTCTCGTCTGCAAAGCGCGTAGGGAAGGGGCAGGTGAAGGGGTCAGCTGGACACTAGCAAAGGGGCGAATTTGAGAGTGACCAGGGAGATGACCGTGGCCAGCCGGTGGACAGAGGCTGGTGATCCGACCAGGGCGAGTAAGGCGGGGGCAGTCCTCAGAGCGACAGCAGCAAGGCTTAAAGTCAGAGGTGTGAGCAGGTGACATTCAGAAACTATCCTAAGAAGTAGAACAAAACTCAAAGATACGAAAGGTAGTGAAGAAAAGTTTTGTTTTCTTTTAAGTTAAAGGATTAGCCCAAGAGAGCCAACATTAAATAATAGAAGTTCGGGAACAGAAAATGAAGGCAAGAAAATGATTAAAGAAATTACCTTAGAACCGAAGAATGAAAAGAGTGACGGTAAGGGAACTGTGCAAGTTCAGACCGTTTGAGACAAAGAACTTCTCTCTCAGAGGAAAACAGCTCAGCAGAGGGGAGACGCTGAAAGATCAGGAATCAGGACAGTGTTGGGCATCACAGTGCAGCACGTTGGATCTGGAGGGCAGTCGAGCGGCTCCTTCAAAATTCTGAGAGAAAATAATTTCTAACCTAGAATACTATATGCAGCCTGTCAGCCACGAGACTGTGGAATGAAGATACCGTCATACTTCTAGGGCCAAAAATTTATCTCCTTTGTATTCGTCCTTAGGAAGCTGCCATCCTAGCAGAGAGGTAGTCATGGCAGCCAAGAAGCGGGGGCTCTGACACGGGTGGGAGGGCAACCCGACAGGTGTGGAAGCGGGCCTAGGCAGAACCAGGCTGGGCACCGGAAGGCAGAGTCCAGGAGGAGCAGGTGGAAACAGCAGATGCTGATAGATTAGGAAGAGACACAGCCAGTCGACCCTTGAGCAATATGGGGGTTAGGGACGTCGACCCCATGAAGTCGAAAATCCGTGCATAACTTTTTTTGTTTTTTTTTTTGAGACAGAGTCTCACTCTGTTGCCTGGGCTAGAGTGCCGTGGCGTCAGCCTGGCTCACAGCAACCTCAAACTCCTGGGCTCAAGCGATCCTCCTGCCTCAGCCTGTCAAGTAGCTGGGACTACAGGCATGCGCCACCATGCCCGGCTAATTTTTTCTATATATTTTTAGTTGTCTGACTAATTTCTTTCTATTTTTAGTAGAGACGGGGTCTCGCTCTTGCTCAGGCTGGTTTCGAACTCCTGACCTTGAGCGATCCTCCCGCCTCAGCCTCCCAGAGTGCTAGGATTACAGGCGTGAGCCACCGCGCCCGGCCCGCGCATAACTTTTGCCTCCCCAAAAGCTTTACTACTAATAGACTACTGTTGAGTAGAAGCCTTACCAGCAACATGAGCTGTCAGTGATGCATTTTGTATGTTATATACTGTATTTTTATAATAAACTAGAGGAAAGAAAATGCTATTAAAGTCACAAGGAAGAGAAAATACAGTGACGATTCATTAAGTGAGAGCAGATCATCATAAAGGTCTTCATCCTCGTCTTCATGTTGCGCAGGCTGAGGAGGAGGAGGGGCTGGTCTCGCTCTCTTGGGCTGGCAGAGGTGAAGTGAGCTTGAGATGTGTGTTCAAGGTCAACTGTACTGCGTTACTTTTCTGTTGCTGTGTAACAAATTCCCCCAAAACATAGTGACTTGAAAGAACAAACATTATCTCGCAGTTTCGTCACGGGTCAGAAGGTGCAGCGGCTTACTAGGGCGGTTGTGACTCAGGCCGTCCCATGAGGTCGCGGTCGAGACGTCAGCTGGGGCTCCCCTCGCGTGTCCGTGGGCTGGGGACCTCAGTCCCTCAATCCCTCGCCACGCGGGCTCTCCGTTGGCTGCTGGAGTGTCCACAACACGGCGACCGTCGTCCTTCCCCAGAGTGCGTGACCCGAGACAGAGAGCGGAGGGGCCACAGTGCTGCTGCGCCCTCGAGACTGCATCCCAGGGGTCTCCTGCTGTCAGCGCCACCGTGCTGTGGTAGTTAGCTGTGAGTCACCAAGTCCAGTCCCTGCTCAAGGCTGGGAATGAAGCTCCAACTGCTAGAGGGAGGAGTTTAAAATAATCTGTGGACATATTTTAAAACCAGTATGTACACATTTCTTTGAAGACTTTAGGCATGAAGTGGCGAAAGGTGCATGGAACTGAGATAAAGGCAGGTGGGGAGAGGGCAGGATAAGGCAGTCACGGACACCCAGGGAAACAAGCATTTCCACAGGGAAAGGGCTTTAATCTCGGGGGCTTTATCGCGCCATGTGGCCGAGCTACACTGTGTTAGAGACCCGACACCGGTCCAGACGAGAGTCGTGGCGCGAGCGGGTCAGGAAGGCTAGAGTGTGTGTGCTCGGGGAGGCCGGTCTGCGCGGCAGGGGGTCAGTGGGCAGTGCGGGAAACTGGCAAACGAGAACAGCAGCGTGGAGCGTGCTGGTTAGAGCGCGCCACTCACCAGAAGAAACAGCTTACAGAACTGGGCGCACCGCTCGGAGGGGATGGGAGGCGGGGAGGGGAGAGGAAGCTGCTGTTCTGTCGTGCGCCTCACTAACTGTGTGTGAGTACTTACAGTAGAAATCAACATCGAATTGTCGAAAGTAGTAAATGAAACAGAATAGGGTTTGGGGGGGCAGGGCTTTTTAAGTTTATATTTTAATATATGGTAGCGGTTCCCCCTTTTTAGTGTACAGTGTTTTGAACTTCGACAAATGCCGTGTACGATGTAACCACCGCCACAGGAGGCAGAACAGTTCCTTCACTCCCCAAAACTGAGTCTGTTTTTAAAAATAAATTTTCTGTATTTACTAATTTCATTCTGATTTGCTTTTTAATTTTCCTTTTAGAATAGTGGTTTTTGAGGGGGGGCAGATCTGCACCCGTCGGGACATTTGACAACATCTGAAGACATTGTTAGTTGTGACAGCCGCGAGCGCTGCTGGTGGCGCGTGGTGGAGTACATTCCATTGTTCTTCTCTCTCTCCCTGGAAATTCAGATTACATAAGCGTTCGACTTCATTTTCATTTTATAATGCTGAGTAGAAAAGTTTATAAATATGACTTATATATCTTTTATTCTTTGGGGAAACATACTGTATGATAAATTGTATGATGGGTTCTTTTAATAGCTATCTTGTGCGAAATTATGATTCTACTCTGTTCTGTTGAGTAACCTGCTGGGTCTTGTGCGTCTAGATAATCCAGGCGCACGGGGGCGCTGTGGACCCCACGCTCACGAGCCGGTGCACACACCTCCTCTGCGAGAGCCAGGTCAGCGGCGCGTACGCCCAGGTGAGGGGACAGCCCGCTGTGCCGCGGAGCAAGGCCTGCCATTTCTCACGTGCAGTCTTAAGGTTCTGGTGATAACTATTTTGGGGAAGGACTTTTTTCTATCTCTTCAAATAAGAAAGCTGCTGCTTGTTAATTATCATCGTTTCCTTGGTGGGATGGATGCCTTTGTGTGCACACCGTTGTCTTTGGGTGGGTGAAGGAAAGAGAGGCTCCCAGGTAGCGCTGAGCAGAGGTAGACAGTCCTTCCGGCCGTCGTCCTGGCCGCACTGCATGCGCAGCGGGTGGAACGGGATTGGTGCGGTTTCGCAGCCGTGGGCACGGGGCCAGGACCCGCAGGCGCCTGTGGAGCTTCTCTGCTGCTGGGGCGCAGGCTTTCTGCTCGGTCCTGCCTCCTTTGACCCCCTGAAGTTGCATTTCTTTCCATTAAAATGTCCCTGTTTGTAGATAGATTGATGTTTATGTACATGTGACGAGTGACCTCCGAGAAACCCCTCTTAAAGGACGTAGCCATCGACCGCACCTGCTTTTCAACTACAAATGTAGAAAACAGGCGTTTTCCTGTGCTGCGTTTTAGGTGGATGGTGATATTTCTTATAACTTGATTTAGGTGGAGCTGTCTGTGTTCCTATGGGGGACTTTCAGCTTTGATGATTATAAATGTTATTCAAGATTAAAGTGATTGTTAAGGTTGTTATAAAATTGGTTGCTTTTATCCCCCATTGCAGGCTCCTTCTTAGATAGTAAATTTTTAAACCACACTGTTGCAATTTGTTGCTTTAGTAAATCCAGTGCTAAGTGTCATGACATTATTTTATTTATGGGGCTTCCAATAAAGATAGTGTTGTGATGACCTTATGATTCTGTGTTTAATTCTGCAGCAAAAAAACAAAACGAACAAACCTATGACTTTATGTTTGGCAGGCAATAAGGGAAAGAAAGAGATGTATCACCGCACACTGGCTGAACACAGTCTTGAAGAAGAAGAAGATGGTGCCACCTCACCGGGCCCTGCACTTCCCAGTGGCCTTCCCCCCGGGAGGGAAGCCGTGCTCGCAGCATGTAAGGCCGGGCCCTGTTAGTTTGATTCATGTCGTAATCATTCTTCTTCTTTGGCAGATAACCATGTACTGACTTTCTGGCTCGAGTGTTGGCTTCTGAGTCAGTGTTTTTCTGTGCACTTTGGCCCAGCTTATAAGTGCCTGTTCATTAAGACGTACCTTACTTTCTTTTATTCCCGTGTAACCATCACAGTTTTCTGCACACAGTAGATACTTAATGGGTTCTGCAATCTTTGACACTATTTGAAATCCAAAAATAAATCAAAGGCCACCAAAGGCAGAACTTGATCAACAGTTGTTGTGTTCTCCCACTCAAGTGATCTCAAAGTTGAGATCAGTAAGGAGAGGAAAGACCTGATGCATACGTGTGTGATTCATAAAATAACTGCAATAA
The DNA here is from genome assembly GCA_963574435.1 of Cheirogaleus major. Taxonomy (NCBI): domain Eukaryota; kingdom Metazoa; phylum Chordata; class Mammalia; order Primates; family Cheirogaleidae; genus Cheirogaleus; species Cheirogaleus major. The sequence continues at coordinate 8,942 of CAUYPO010024796.1, read as the reverse complement.
AATTATCTGAGCAATGTTATGTTAACACAAAAAAGGTTTTCTTGTACTTGTTACCTCATGTTTACTCTTTTTCTTCCTCCCTATGAAGGCTATGTGTGTAGCACAGTTACTGTTAACATGGTTCTGGTCTGGGCGTTCTTAGGAGTGATATTACCAAATGTGTCCCACGATGCCAAAGAAATAATGAAAAAAATATATATATTTCTATAAAACAACTAAGCAGTAGAAGAAATAGCGCTTGAGTCTGATAGGGGTTTTTTTTTCACCTTATTTGCTCTTTTTTTCCCTTAGATTATTTCTGTGACTGGATTTGTTGATAGTGACAGAGATGACCTAAAGCTAATGGCTTATTTGGCAGGTGCCAAGTACACGGGTTATCTGTGCCGCAGCAACACAGTCCTCATCTGTAAAGAGTAAGCACGTTTTTGAAACCATTTTTAATCTGCAATTTACACACAACATAGTGGCTATGTCTACAGTCCCGTGTTTCTTAACATATCATGGTTTTGTGGTGTAAAGTTGATTGTGGAAATCAAAATCTGTTAAAGAATGGCAATGATATTCAGGGTAATGTTGGCAGAAATACCTGTAAAACCTTTGAATTAATGAAATCTGAATTAACGACATTAGGTCACAGGAATGAGGTGAAAGTAGGACTGGTAGGTGGTCTTCTGGCCTCCTCATCCTCTGAGCCTTGAAGTGCACGCTTAATGACCAGCCAGGGCCGCCTGGCTTTGCCGGGTTGTGCTTGCCACTCCTGCCATGAGAAGTGTGTTTGTTGCTTTTGTTGAAAGTAAATATAAAGTGAGGCAGCAGACAACTCTAACATTTAATAAATATGTTTTCTACTCCCCCCCACCAAAAGGCCAGCCGGTTTAAAGTACGAGAAGGCCAAGGAGTGGCGGATCCCCTGCGTGAACGCGCAGTGGCTGGGCGACGTCCTGCTGGGGAACTTCGAGGCGCTGCGGCAGATCCAGTACAGCCGGTACACCGCCTTCAACCTGCAGGACCCCTTTGCCCCGACGCAGCATTTGGTCCTAAACCTTCTAGGTAGGTGGAATTTTGCATGCTGTGAGTCTTATTTAAGTAAAATTCTTAGAAGCGGTCTGCCCCTTTTGTTTATGCTCGCCACCAGGCGTGGCTGTAGTGCTCCAGGCTTTGATTCATTTCCTATTTCCTTTCCACACGCTTTCTTCCGTCTCCCTGCTCTGCGCAGGGTTTTGTTGATTTGGTATTTTTTGTTTGCTTTTAATAGACTCTTAGAGATGGGAAGAGCACTTGAAAGACCTTTTAGTCTGGTCTCAAGCCAGTTACCTTTTGTGAAAAATGCCCCCTACCCTGTGGAACATTCCCTGCTTCCTAGACCTGATGTCTGTCTTGTAGTCACCGTGGTGCTTTGGCTGACTTGCTTTTGCACCTTGGTTGCTGTCGTGCCTCCTGTGACCAGCAGTGGACGTCTGCTGCCCTCTGCCTGATAGAGGATGCAGCCCCTCGAGGGAGCGCTGTCCCCATCGCACCTGCTGCAGTGCTGAGGGCTAAGTAAGCCTGGCCCCGTGTCCACTGCACCCACAGGGCCAGCATGCTGGTGCCTTCCGCCAGCCCTTGCTTGGCGTGGTCCTTCCCGTTGATGCCTCTTGTCCTAACTGGAGTGTTGGAGGCCAGACTGTGTGTTACCCAGAACTGGACATAGTCCTCTAGAAACCTCTAACCAGACAACACGCAGTAGGACGGCGAATACCATTGGTGTAGAAACAGTGTTTGCTTTGTCGTTTGCTGCTCATTTTCTTTCTTTTTTTTTAAACCGCTGCGATTTTTATTCAAACTAATTTGGCTGCCTTCCTTTGGAAGGCCTTTCCGACCGTCCCTGGGTATGTTCCAATACCACGGTAGAAATGTTATTAGTACAGCTCCCAGAAGTCTTCAGAGGAAGTCTCTTAAATAAGTGGGGTCCATTTGAACCCCATCTGCACAGTTTTGGGTCCCCCTGGGCTCCCCTAGCCCTTGTAGCTCCAACAAGCGAGCTGGGCATGCTCAGTGGGCAGGGTCGGTTTTGGGGGGGTGCAAGTGGGAAGCCTGCTGCTCAGCTGCCGGGGCTCACTGCCTCCCCCACCCGTACGTGGCTGGACCGGGCTGCCCGTTTTCTTAGTGTTGCTTCGGGTGGACAATGCGCAGTAAACTGAAGCGTCAAGAGCGTTGCCAGGAGTCTGCCGTGCCGCTCCCACCTCGCCCCGGAAAACGTCTGTGTGAACTTAAGTACAGGACTTACACTCGCCGGATTCAGTGTTGGCAGCTGAGCTACCGACGTGTGTAAGATTATCAGCCTCAGAGAAGGCTTTCACAAAAAGGCTTTTCTATTTAAACGATGTATTGTGAAAAAATAACTTATTTTTCTCTTGTAGATGCCTGGAGAGTTCCATTAAAAGTGTCAGCAGAGTTGTTGATGGTATGTCAAATTAACGATTTCACTTTGGATATTAACACGCTATTAAAATGTAATAGTGATGTATTTGTAAATTAAAAATTGTTTTAGTAATTTGTCAACATGGTAACAAATGAAAACTGTGTCTTCTCACTTGTCATCAGAAATGTTTGTGTCTCCGTTGATGACATGACCACCCGTTGTTCTTGTACATACACAGGAACGTTGTTTGCTTCAGAGAGCTGTTAATACGTGATTGCTTAAAGAATCGAAGAGCAGTAAAATCATAGGTGACTTCTTGTTTTTCATGGGATAGAAAGGCAGGACTTTGAGAAACATTAGCAACAATCCAACCCACTTGAGGCCCAGATTGGATAAAGCAGGCCCAGATCTTATTGGGGTGAGGAGGCGTTTTCTTAGTGTCCCGGGTTGGGGGTCATAGCACATTGGTTAGGTCTCTGATAGGATAGTTTGCAGGACTGGCCGTTCGGGGGGTTTGAGTCCATTGGTGGGTAGTTATGAGACAAGCAGGGGCTGTCTTTTCAGCAGGGTGCTGTCCAGGTGTCATATGTGAAGTCTGGTGAGTGGAACATCAGTTTGTTCCTTGGCACCGATACCTACTAAGTTATAGGCAGGACCATCTCACTGATTCTCCGCTGCAGACTTTCCCTGCTGTTGCTTGTCCCTGACTGCACATGGGTGCCGTGAGGACAGCTGGCCAGTCGTGGTGATGGACTGCCATGTCATGCGCCCGGCAGTTTTCACCACGTGTCTGCCATGTGCAGAGGTAATTTAGGGCTTGTGCCGCTGCAACAGCTGGCTGAGGAGAATATTCTCCTCAGGTTACCAGCTGACACCTAAGCCCACGTCCTGATTATCGATCCACTGACTCATTTTCCACATCCAATCTGGAAGCTGCCCGCGATTGTCTTGAGTCTTTGCGGAAGCCCATGTGAGTAGGGCAGTGTTTTGCTTCCTTAATACTAACGATAATGTGACTGTGTTACGTATTTTTTCCTAGCTTAAACTAGTAATTATGATTTTAATAAAACATGACCAGCTCTGACACAGAAGCAAAAGCAGATATTCTCTGTGAATCCTGTTTGTTAGAACCGTGGACTGTGCTCGGTTAGGGTGTCGTCCTCACAGACTCCCGTGCCAGTGGTGCAGAGCGTGGGCCGGGAAGGCACTTGCTCCCCGGCGTGGAGGACGCGGGCGATGCCTGCAGACCAGTCTCAGATTACATGTAGACCGTGTTGTGCAGCAGAGAGATGCCGGACAGCAGTTTGCCGAGCATTCTGTGTAGATGGAGAAGATTTTGGAAGTAATCAGGGCTATTGTAGGACTATATGAGCAGTGGAACAGTTTTGATGAGAGAAGAGGTAGATAGCCGCTATTCTTAGTAAGATACCAAAACCAGAACTACCTCTAAACAGTGACGGGGAGCAGGCACAAACGGAGTCGGAGCCCTCTCGCCACGGTCAGCTGAGAGTGGAATTGGAATGTCCCGACACAAGGAAATGATGAGTGCCTGAAGTTGTGGGTGCCCCGCTCACCCTGACTAGTTCACATTGCATGCCTGTATCCAGACATCACGTGTGCCCTATACAGATACAACTGTTTTGTACCTATAATAATTTTTAAAAAGGAAAAAAAAAAAAAGAACTCTGGCTACAGCCAATCTTACAGTATCCCAAAGAATTCAGTAGTGGACCACTTGGAAATAAACCACTGGGCAGATTTCAGTCATGTCTTCAGTGGAACACAAACGAAAATGAATTGCTTGTTTCTGTCAGGCATGTTGGGAAGTGATTTTATTTCTGTAAAATAGATTTTTCCTTACTTAATTTGATTCTAGTACGTAATTGATTAAAATCTCTTGATTAAAAAAGTTTGGAAAGGTTCTAAGGGGACCTAAAGACAGACATGTACAGACATTTCAAAATTAATAGCTTTTGATTAGTATAATCTATCTTCATTTTGATAATAGAAATTATAGCTTTGTGTTAAGAAATGTGTAGCATAATTTGTTTAAAATTCTCTTTGGTCATTGAGGGACCAAAAAAAATACATAAAAAGTCAATATAGGAGGAGGATTTTTTTTTTGCCTTTGTAAGTTTTAGTTTAAAACTGTACTTAAGGAATCAAATCTTACAAAATCCTGGAAGATTTCGGTAATGTGTTGATAATTTCAGGGAAATTAATCAAGTACCTGCTGATTTAAAAGTGTATTTTATTCTGTAGTTTTTGTATCTTGCTATGGAAGATACTAGCCCAGCATAGCAGAAAAGTGTGGTATGTATAGCATACTTTGACATTTGAAAAGTTACATTCCATAACCATTTTGAAATGCTTTGTAGACTTAAAAAAAAAAACCCTACATGAAGTTACTTGCAATTAATTCACAGTTAACCAGGCATTTGGAAAGCTTAATTGGATTAAAATAAACCCATAATGTTGAAATTTGGTAAAATCTTAATGTTAGTTTTTACTATGAAAAGTTTTTCGTAAGATATACACACACTAGTTTAATTGTGTGTCTTAGTGGGTACTTGTAAATTTACTACAAGTGTCCTGAGCCAGGGACACAGTAGGTTTCAGGCCAATTTGACGCTGTTAGTTTTCATGTGATTATAGGACGTCATGCTAAATGTGACGTCAGTGGGACTGTGCTGGCTGTGGAACGTGACTCACCGTTGTCTTCAGACTTGAGTGAGAATGATAAAATTTGGAGTCATAGGATACTGATGTACAACTTAAGGATTAAAATTTTATAATAAATCAATTACAAACAATCAGTTTAAAAAAAAAAGCGGACATTCTCCCTGTTCACTTAGATGAGAGACATTGTGTGGTGGTTTCTGAGATCGAGCTGGGACAGTGATCATCAGTTTCCCTCCCAAACCACGGGGCTTGTGCTCTGCCATCGCAGGGCTCCGGACTCAGTTTCTCTGGCTGTGTGTCGGTGATTAAAAGCGGAAAATCTCAGAGACAAGGAGGCCCATTTGCCCTTTCTGTCCATCCTGTGTGTGTTTCTGTCCTTCCACCAGTGAGTGCTGATGGAGACTTAAATGTGGTCTTTGGAAACGGAGGGTTGCGAGTTTGATTCCTTGTCAAAGTAGTAATAAGAAAAAGTGTAAACCTTCCTGCACATTATTGCAAAACTGGATTCTCCACGTCTGACGGGGCAAATAGATCCTGAATATGTTCTGTGGATATGCTTGTATCTGTTTTGGTTGTCTTGGTATGGCAGCAGTATTTAGAAAACATAAGCTATATTTAAGGTGAATTAATAAGATTGAGAGGTAGTTGCTTCACATAGTAAAACACGAACAAATGTCTTTTTGAAAGAACCTCGGAGTTGGCGACGTGCAGGAGTGAACACGGACCGGGCAGGGCAGAGGTGCCAGCGGTGGTGGGGACCCGAGGGAACCCGTCCCCTCTGTTCACCTGGCACGGCTTCTCTGCTCTGGGGTCGGGGCCTCAGCTGGCCCCCTTGGAGGTGGGCGCCTTGCTGAGACAGGCGCGGGCTCGGCGCCGTGTCTGGCTGCTGACAGACAGCACCATTGACCCGATGGCCTCGGGACATCTTTGTGAAACCTCGTGGTGGAGTTTCAGTTTTGCAAATGGCCTTTTGAGGGTAGGGTGACTGCAGTGATGTGTTTCCCACATCGTAAGCTGGGACACAGGATGAGTTATTTGAAATAAAAATGGCCATGAGAAGTTCGAAGTGGGGGCTGCATGTGTAACGTGAGGTGAGGAAGGACCTAGGGGACAAAGATATCTTAAAGAACTGAGGGGATTTGCTGGGAGAAGAGGGAAAGCAACAAAATGAGCCGGAGGCTCTGTCTGCAGTCCGGCCTCGTCTCGGGCTTCATCCTGGCCTCTGTGGGAGGCGCGTCGGGTGCTGCCGCGAAGGGCGGGTCCCGGGACGTGGCTGAGCCGTTTGGTTATTCAACACATAAACCTCTTGGAAGCTACCGTGTGACTTGGGAGATTGGTTTGATTAAAGTAGATAATATTTTAATTACAGGGTGTAAGACTACCTCCCAAACCGAAACAGAATGAAGTCACCAACGTCCAGCCTTCTTCCAAAAGAGCCAGGTACGAATCCTAACCTAACTTTCTGCGCTGTTGGCTGTCTTTCCAGGTCTGTTTTGGAAAACTGGGGTCAATTAGGAAAAGTTTCTAAATATTTTCACAGTAAATAGAGTTTGAAAGCATTTGCCTTTTGCTTCACAGCTCTATTGTGGTAGGTCTTACTTTATTGCTGAAGACAGCTTATAATGGATATAGGCTAGTATATAGGTGTTTTTTATTTGACAAATTTTGAATCTTTTTTTTAAGAAACTGGTGAACCCCTCTTCCCCCCTACCCCCCACTATGTAAAATAGAGGCTGCTGTGTTGGGAATGGGTGGGGAGTCTAGATCCAGCTCAGAGGCACCCCACAGAGCCCCAGCCCCAGGGCCCTGCTGCAGAAGCCCTGCCCTGTGCGCCGAGAGAGCGCCGGGATGCGGAGTCTTCCCTGTGTGCTGCTCGGATCTGCCAGTGCTTGGTGGGGACCCTGTAGCAGCAGCCACTGTGCGCAGGAGGATCCACGACCCCTTCGGAACGTCGTGTGCACCACGCCTGCGTGTCGTGTTTGGCTTGGGGTGCGCAGAGTTAGATGCATGTCGTTGTGGCCTCATCTGGAAAAGACGTGGCTGGCCAGCGCTAGACAGTAATGGAGCCCTGCTGTGTGATCAGTGAGGCACAGCGGGTGCAGGTGCACGCCAAGGAGCTCTGTTCTCCATCTCACTCTGGAAAACTCTTACTTCCCAGCTGCACCTCGTGAAACGCCGCTGCTTGGCTTGTCTTTGCAGCGGCCAGTTTCCTCGTCTTTCCCTTCCTCCCTTCCCTGCAGCCTGAGCACAAACTGAACTGTTAACTTTTGTAGTGAAATCCTAATTGTGTGATACTTTTTAAGGCTGTGATCAAATTGCCACAAATAAATTTTTTTAAAATAAAAATTTCCCAGACTGTCTCGTTTAAATGTAAGCTGAAAAATAAGATTTGAAAAAAGGACATATAAAAAACCAAAAGGTTTGATTTGAAATGTATGCTTGAGTAAAACAGCTTGTTTTATACCTTCTGGTAGAAGACAGAGGCTAGAATTAGAAAGGTACCGGCAGCTCTCGGGACACCCCCCTTGGCTGACTTGTACTGATGGTGAACCTGCGGACGGGAGTGGCCTCAGTCACCAAGGTTGTTTTCAAAGCTTGATGTGAAAAATGAAAAGCAGCCATTATAATGGTGTTTAAACTAGCAAAATCAGGGAAATGCAGAAACCAATGCTAATATTTGCTTTCTTTTTAAAGCCAATTTAAAAAAATTAATTGGCAGGGATTGATGGAGAAGAGAATGTTGATCTTAAAGTGAATTAGGTGCTTCCCTTGTAGGTTTCAGATGTAGTCTTTTTGGGAGGTGACTTTGTGTAAATGGGAAAGGACAGGTAGCTCCCTTTTCATCTAAGAATAAAAGCCACACACACTTAAAACTGTAAAAGCTTGTTAAACTATCGGAATCCCTTGTTTTCTAGAGAGTATTTTCACTGTAAGTAAGTAATGACATCACCGCTACTTTGTGTCTTCTGCAGAATCGAGGACATCCCGCCTCCCACGAGGAAGCTCAGCCCAGAGTCGACCCCTCTCGTGCTTTTCACCGGGTTCGAGCCGGTCCAGGTGCAGCAGTATATCAAGGTGAAGCCTCGCTCTGCCGTGCACAAGCGCTCTGAGCAGCGCCCTTTCTGTCTGTGCTGCCTGCAGGCGGCGGCTCATAGACTTGCACGCAGTCAGCAGTGTCTGCCACAGCAGTCGTTAGCGTGTTGGCGGTGACTGGTCATCAGTGTCTGGTGACTTCCTGCCCTGCTGTGTGCTGTCGTGTCATACTTGGATGCTCGTGTTCTCATCGGCGGAGGCCGGGAGCCGTGTCTGTAGTCTCGCAAGGCTGCACGCGTGTTGTTCTAGCGTGAGAGAGGACTGCTCCTCTTCACGTTCTCCGATCGAAACACAGCCTGCCCGGGATGAGTTTTCTTGGGCGGAGTGAGGCCAAAGGGGCCTCTCTATTTGTTAGATGATAGATGGAGGCAGATTTTTAAATATTCTTTATGAAATAACAGCCCAGCAGCTGATGGGATTTTGTTTTACTACTTTTTTCAGTTGGGGGAGGGTAGTTAAGAGTGTAAGTTGACCTGTCTCATGTTGGATTCATGTATTTTTATTCCTTATTTTTTTTAAGAAAAAGAAGCAATTATAAATGCTATTACAAATTTAGTGCAATTTTATTTTTCTACCTTTAAAATATGAAGTTTGTTAAGAGGTCATCTTTTTAATATACCTTAGTCAGTTTTTAAGCCATCATTTTTTTTTCCTTTTATTTCATCATATAATGGGGGTACAAATATTGTTAGGGTTACATACATTGCCCCTGCCACCCCTCCCCCCCACGTGCCAGAGCTTCAAGCGTGTCCAATCCCCAGGTGGC